>NC_061168.1:36479438-36504438 GCF_022113875.1 Hydra vulgaris
TGTTTATGGTTTAATATATATATATATTTTTTGAAGGTGAAAAACATTATTCTCTTTAGAAAAAAAATTATTAAACCATTAACAAAAATTTACTATGGAGGAAAATGCAGTTTTTTTCAAATTTCCGAAAGTTTACATTGTTGGACTTCCGCCCGTATAAAATTCACCGATTAATTTGTCTTAAATACGAAAATGATTTTGCAGCCGTGGCGCAGTGGTAGCACACTTGCCTCAGAAACGTAAGATCCGTGGTTCAAACCCCCACCTCTGGGCAAGTTTTGCGACATCTGTTGGGAAAGAGGATTTGATTCATTTAAAAAATTTGATTCAATTAAAAAAGACATCAACTCACTCCCAGTTTCTACAGTAAAAATTGAGATGTATAAAAATTGAGAAAATGTATATGATGTTATAGATATTACTATTTTGATGGGAAAATGAAAAACATCTTCAGATACAACTTCCACTCAATGCTTCCGTGCATGTGGTAGAAATATAACATTATTTATTTTTACCAAAACGTATTAAATAATTTATTCTTTAAACATTAGAATATACTTTAAAAGTATTGTTATAGTAATTGATTAGTTAGTTTTTCTTGTTTTGATTAATTATGAGGATTCAGATAAAAATTGGCCATTCTGACCTACTGCGCATTGAATTCTTTTGAGAAGTAAATAATCGATAACAAGAGGCTATTTTTCTCCAAACTTTTTTCTTTCAAGTTCCAATGGAAAATACATTTGAGTTTTATGGACAAAACGCAGCCATACCATGGGAAACATGGTAAACAGATGCGATCTCCGATGGGCTTGTAGTTTTACTTTATAATAAAAGAAACTCTGCGAATGAAGTAGTAAATGTTTGTTTAGAAGGTAGGCATTATTTGCACACGAGTATATCAAGTATTTTTTATTTTTACGCGCGTATTTAAACTAATAAAACTATTATTATTAATTATTTTAATTATTTCACCTAAAACTCTTGTGTAATTTAATTTAAAATATTTTTAAAATAAACTAAATTAATTTATTATATTACTGTTCATATTAACTAAATTAGTATATTGCTCTGTGACCACGGCTGTATCAGGCAAGTTATCCACGCGTTGATTACTTATATTTAAGAAACTTTAAAAAATACAAGTAAACAATAAGTATAACTATAAATAAACAGCAATAATAGTTAAAAAACATAAAATTACTTAGAAATAAACTATAAAATTAAAAAATATTCCCCTTGAGGAAGATTTGATACCGCATCTTTCATTAACTAAGATAAATATTACCTCCACAACGCTCTGCAAATATAATACAAACTTGAAAAAAATTAAGTAAAAAAAGTATTTTTACACTTTTTTACATTTTTTGCATAAAAATAAGGTTTACGATCAGAGTTGGCACATTTATATTTAAGGTGGTAGACCACTATTAAAATAAAATCCTTCAAAAATTATATTTTACAAATTATTTTTTTATAAGTTAATTAAAACTCACATTTTAATCACAAATCTTTTTTTTTTTTTTTTTAATTAATCTGTTTGAGAAATTTGGTCCCGGAAACCCCAAAATAGGGTCATTTCGTTGCGGTAAATATCTCAAAAACTATTCATGGTATCAACTTGAAATTTTTCAGACATGCTTATAATATATTAAAGAAGATCCTGTACCAAAACAAAAAAAAAACATCGACCAGTTTTTTTTTAAATAAAAAAACACTTCAAAAACAAAAAAAGAGGCACTTTTGACCATATTAGGACTTAAATATCTTTTTATCTAATAATCATAATGCAATAAAAGAGGTAGGGGACATCTGTAATAACAATAGGAACAACTCCTGAAAATTTCATAGAAATTTGTTGAGAGAATAAAGAGATATTTACCGCAGAGTCGTGAATTTTAAAGAACTGAGAAAAACACATTTAAACAAAAAAAACCATAAAATTCTTCAAATAAAAATAAAAAACACAGAAAAAAAGCCTACAAACAAATATTATTTTATTATAAAAGTGTTGTGGAGTAAAACTAAAGCAAAATTAAAATAAAATTTTTTGAAAAAAGTGATAGTATTATAAAACAATACTATTATCCAAGTAATACTTCAATTTGAAAAAAAAAAATTCTTTTTATTTGCAAATTAGTTTCAATTTTTACTCTTACCAACCTAATGTAAATATCTGTTTGTAATAAATAAACAAAAAGTAAATATATATTAAAGTTCTCCTGCACCATAACATAAACTCTCTTCTTCTTCATCTTTGTCCAAAAATCCTTTACGAATACTCCGTAACTGCTTTCGCCTGCGTTTTGTTTTTTTGTCACATTTTTTTTTATATTTTTAACTCTTTTCAAATAAGAAGATGCAAAAAAACTTGAAGAATAGTGTCCTGGTTTTAAATAAAGTTTTTCAAAAACTCTAATAATACCATTAATCCAGCCGATCCTTCGTGATCAATCGAGCAAACATGATTGTCTTTAAACGCCATATATTTTGGTCAATCTTGGTGTGCATTCCATTACTCACAAGATTTGCACTTCTTAGAAAGTATGCGATAATCTATACATTTTCCATTTGTTTTGCTTTTTATAGTAATAAATCCATTTAGTGATGAGTATCCTCTCTTTTGCCAAGCTCCGTCCCCTGAAATGTCCTTATCAACTACTGTACAATCATTATAATTTTTTTTCAAACTAATTATTCTTACTTCTTTAGCATTCATGCTAGCTTCGGCAATGTAATTGTAAGAGTTGGCAACTTCTTCACTTAATGAGTTAAAAGAAGATTTGTTCATAGGATCAGGCATATTCATTAAACCGCAGAATTTTTTTTATACTAGAGTATCCTTTACCTATTTCTCGAAAAGCTAATATAATTCTTAAATTAATGTCAAAAGTTTTTGGACCGGTTGTTACTAGTTTGCTTATAGTTTTTGAATAAAATTTTTGTTTCCATTGGCAAGATCCACATGAAATAAATATACAGTGTGATAAACCTTTTTTAAGTTTAGCATCATGGTTAAAAGTAACATTTGCAGAACATTTTGGACAGCAGCCAATGGTAGTTATTATTTTTTCTAAAATGTTGGTGTTCATAAAAGTATAGCAGTCATTGTACTGATCACCATCAGCAAAAAAATTATTTTTATTTACAAAATTGTTATTTACAATATATACAGAAGATTTACTACTAGAACTCGATGACATTATGTTCATTTTTTTTGCTGAGCTACATTTGAATTGTAATCCTTGTAAATTAGATAGATTTTCTTCAGCTACAATATTTGATGTTTTATGTTAGTTTTCTCTGAAAAATCTATGTTTTTTGCTATACCTAATTTTATTTGTTTTATCTTTATTTCCTATTATTTTAATAATTATTTCACCAAGGTATGATCCAAGGTAAGAACACATAGAATAAGCCAAAGATTGATGTGGTTGTTGTTAAGTAATTAGACATATAGTGAAGAAATCCGTAAATAACCATGTAACATACAGCACCAAAAACATTTATTATTAAACAAAAAGTAGTTTTAGAGTAGCAGTTGCCACACATGTAGTTTTTTTATGAATTTTTATGGTATTTTGAAAGATAACTTGCTTTTTAGCTACATAGCAACGGAATAAACAATCCGTTGCTATGGAAAAATTTTTAAAATATCCTAAACCGCATTATTAAAAATTGGTTTTTAATAGGGTTAGCTTTAATTTTATATAAAACTAATTCGAAATTCCTAATCTACAATAATTATATTACTTAAAAACTTTAAAACTGAAAAAACGATTTTTTTGATTTTTAATAGTGGTCTACCACCTTAACTTTTGAGTTGGCGAGTTTTGAACTATAGTTGGCAAACTTCAAAAATCAAGACTCCTTTTTTTTTTTTTTTTGGTGTCTCTATTCCGTTGGAAATGAGCTAGCAACTAGCTAGCTAGTTGCTACCTGAGGTTAAAAGACGCGTTTAAAACGTATAAAATACGTAACAACACGTGTTTTAAACGTTTTAAACACGTCTTGTGTCATCTGGCTATCTTTTCCCACCAGGTAGTAAAAAACATTTACGCCACAGACACCCTCCTTCCGATGAGAGACCTTTTCGGGACGGCCCTGTGTATAATATTTGTACATGTACAAGTAATGTATAAATGTACACATTATTTGTTAGCACGTTCAAATAATAATAATAATCTAAAAACTTTCTTAACAAATTTTTAACTTTCTAAACTTTTTATACTTTCTTGTAAAAAAAAAAATTTCAAATAAAATTAGCGCATTAAGTTTATTTCTTATTATTGATCATAATTATAGTTATTATATCTTATTGAATTTAAGTCATTAAAACTAGCCAAAAAAAAAAAAAAAAAATCATTAAATACATTTTTACAACTAAACAAACCAACCAAACAAAAAAAGTCATTAGATATAATATAAAAATATATATAATATATTATGACTTTTAGTGTTCTGTTTTTTTATCCAATGTGTCTGTATTTAGCTTACTTTAACGAAAAAAATTTACAGAGAGTTTAGTAGAGAAATTCAAATATATAAAAAAAATTGTTAATCTTTATCAAGGTGTTTTAATAGCATAGCTTGACTTAAAATACGAAAATTCATTTAACTTTTAGTTAAATTCGAAAGTTGTTAACTTTTAGTTAAATTCGAAAGTTGTTAACTTTAAGTTAAATTCGAATGTTGTCTAATTCGAACTTTTATCTATTAAAACAAGGTAAGAATTTTAAATTAAAAGATATTGTTAGTAAAGATTTTTGTTTATTATATATATAATAAATAGAAAAATATAATAAATAAAAGTGTCTTCTGCTCCACACGATCATTAACCGAAAAGTCTTCTTCAAGCACGAAATCTTTATCACTTATTAAATCTTATTTATTGTTTTCAAAAAATCCTTAAGATAAAAACAGGTGAATATTTAGCATAATATTCTTTTTAATAGACTTTTTTGTTTATAAAACTGATGTTCAAAATTTTTCAATGAAATTTTTTTTTGTACGTTTGTTAACGTTCTATTAAAAACGTTATTAGTTGTAACGATTGGATTACGTAATTTTTATTGTGCATTTTTAGATTTTAGATTTTCATTTTAGACACAAGTTGTTCTTATTTTTTATTGTGTTTTGAAATATGGTTAATAACGAACTTTTAATTTAAAAAATAATAAGTTTGGTTTAAAAAAAAAGATAATAATTCGAAAACTTTCATTGAACTTATGAAAGTAACAAGTTTTTAATATGTTGTGCATGTTTTTGACAAAAAAGTTTTTAGTGTGGTTGTATTTTAGTTTTTGTTGATTTATGAAAATTTTATAACCTTTTTTTATTTTTATTATTTTTTTAAATAACTTTATACTCAAAAATATTTTTTTTAAATCCGAAAATGGCTTTAAAGATTTTAAAGTCCAAATTCGGTTTCCAATTACATTCGGTTTAAATGTCGAAATTCAGATTTCAGTTAAACTTAAAAATCTAAATTCAACTTTTAGTTAAATTCAGGGTACACGAATTATATTTATCTTTCAGTTAAATTTGGTACTTAAAAAGTCAATTTCGCTGGTCCTTAAAAAGTCAATTTCGCTGGTCCTTAAAAAGTCAATTTCGCTGGTCCTTAAAAAGTCAATTTCGCTGGTCCTTAAGTCTTAAAAGTCTTAAGTCTTAAAAGAATAATTAATAATTAAAATTTATAATTTAGGTTCTTTCATTCTGGTAATTAAGAAATGGTTTAATTAGGTCTAAATTATATATCTTTAAGACTACATTTTATACAATTAATATTTCAAGACATTCCCGTTAATTGCTGTTTTTATCGTTTAGTGACGCGTTGCGCATGAGTGATCGAAGTTATAGCATTTTAAAGTTTCACTAATTTAGAAAAATAGTACCTAATATTTGGAAATCAAAAACTATTTTTTCAAATATAGTTGACTTGGTAACTCTAAATAATAATTGTCTTTGATCATTTTATTCTTTGTTTTAAATTTTAATAGTAGCATCAATTTTTAAACTTTTGTTTTTAATCGAAATATTTCGGCAGATTTTAAATCAACATTATTTTTTTATGATTCCTATGTTCAAAGTGACAAAAAATATTATCTGAGGAAAAACGTTTGCAAAAATTTTAAATACGCATGCTTTTTTGTTATTTATACTTAAATGACCCACGGCGGTTATTTTTGATAAATTTTAAATTTAAATTTTATTATGTTGAAATAATGCAAGAAACTTTTTGCCAGATAACAATGCCATGACTACGTAATGCAGAGTACTACTACATAAAAGATCCCATAAATACCATAAATAGCACCATTAATACCTTATTGAATAAATTCCATTATTTTTTGTAATTATTTCTTTATCATTCTTATTCATTTTTCATAATGAATCATTTTGTCTTATATTTTTTTCGATTTTGTTTATCAACAAACATAAAGTCAATTGTAGAATTATTTATCCATTTAAATTTTGAATATTACTATTGGTCAATCAGTCTTTTTATATTGTTTTATATTAGATTATTTCATATTAGATTATTTCATATTAGATTATTTCATATTAGATTATTTCATATTAGATTATTTCATATTAGATTATTTCATATTAGATTATTTCATATTAGATTATTTCATATTAGATTATTTCATATTAGATTATTTCATATTAGATTATTTCATATTAGATTATTTCATATTAGATCATTTCATATTAGATTATTTCATTTTAGATTATTTCATAGTAGATTATTTCATAGTAGATTATTTCATATTAGATGTTTAACCCATTTAATTCATTTTCAATCTCTGCTTGTTAAGATAAGACACAATTAATGCTTAGATGACAAGCTTTTTTCACTTCTGTTAGATGAATAGCTTTTTTCACTTCTGTTTGGGTCACAATATCGATGTTCAATTGCTCTGTCTGTAATACTTTTGTGTTTTATTATAAAATACTTTTAAACAAACAAACCTAAGAAATCGTTCTAATGATTAAGTAGGGTAAAACTGGTATATATTATCAAATTGGTAACTACTACTAAATTTAAAATTAAACAAAAAATATTATGGATATCATAAATCACACAGAAAATATCCTAAAACTATTTGGCAACATTTTTGATGAGCTGCTTTATTAGCAATATGCCAACGTAGAGCATATTTAAATATGACATATGTATCAGTAGCTTTTCTAATTCTAAGTTACTTTTTACTCGCAGCTAAAACAGCATTTCATCTCATTTTGGACGGTTGATCATTCTTGTATATTTCTTATCATCGTTGTTTACATTAAATACTATTAATAATCGAAGTTTAGTTATAAAAATAACAAGTTCTTTGAATTTATTACAAATATTGTATTTCTAAATAAAGAAAATAATATTTTAGTTTAAAAATAAAATCATCAAGCAGTAAAAAAATAATAAAATTGTAGTTTAGTCAATTATATAAATAACTTGTGGTCCGATATGCCCCGTAAAAGTAATTTTATCAAAATTAATACTATTTAAAAAGCTCAATTCTAAATATTTTTTTTAAAACAGATTTTAAAAGAGGATAAAAAAAAATACTGTCTGAGAAATATAATTTGTTTATAAATAAAGCAATAGTTAGCAATAGTTCAAGATAAATCTTTTGTCTTTGTACCGCTTATGAAAATACTTCTAAAATTAATTTTTTTTAACAATAATGAAGCACAACAATTTAAAATATCTTATCAAAAAGTAAATTTATAAAAAAAAAATAGTTATGATGTAACGCTTCAGGCATAAATGCTCCGTTATGCCCTATTTTCCCGACATGCCCCGCTCAACCCTACATGGTTTGGGTCGGGATATCAGATATCAATTGGAAATTGATGCGTTATGCATTTTTAAACAGGTTTGCTTTAAAGTGTCAATAGAAACCTGGGTTTTTTTAAGTTATCTTTTAAAATCAATTTAATTAAAACCGAGTATCAAAAAGATGTTGAATTTTAGCGAATTTTTAAATTTATCATTGAAGTAGAGTGCTTTCCTCAGGTCCTCAAATTTGTTCTATTATGAGATTCTTAATTAACATAAATCTCTATATCATAATAAAAAGTTAAAAAAAAGGTTGGGTATTGATATTGATTCCTTTGACTTTTTAAAAATATATCATCGGATAGTTGTTATTCATGTGGAATGCCTTTGAATAACTTTAAGTTATAATAATAACGCGTCATTTAATGAAAAAATGTGCTACTATAAAAGTTGTTTCTTAAAAATGACGTATTTTTACTCCGTTCTCACTCTAGCTATATTATAACTCTTTGTCACGAGATAGTGAAACTTTAGGATTTTTAGTTCAGAAAGTCTTGTTCGTATAACAGATCTGATTGATGAAAATGCCTTTGTTTTAAAGCACGTTATATTATAATAATGATTATTACAATCTTATTATTATAAGAATTTTATAATACTTATTAATATAGGGGCTGTCCATTATTTACGTCGAAAATTTTTTATTAATTTTTTTTCTCCTCCCACCTCTCGTCAACAATTTGTCAAACTTTCAGATATCCCCTAAAAAGTTACGTCAACATTTGATTACTTCCCTGCTCCACCTGAATTAATCAATGGTTATGATAGTGTTAAACATTTATCATAAGTTATGTAAAGTGCAGACTCAAATTCCGTGAATTTGCCAATCCTCTTCACTTTAACTTTAGGTCTAATCCAATATCACAGTAAAAGCAAATTATTTCAAATAAAGTCTAGTATAACAAAAAATGCATTTATAAAATTACATAAACCAGAGGTCAGCAATCTTTAGAGATGGAAAAGCCAAAAGTTACAATTTACAAAATTTTTCACTTTTTAAAGAACTTCCAACATTTTTATTTCAATATTATATTAATATTTGTGCATAGAGCTAAAGAGCTGCATCTTGACATCAAAAAACCCACAGGTGTCTTACAAGCCGCTGATTCCCAACCCCTGGTAAGACCATTTGAATTATATAATAAAGACTATGCACATATATAAAACTTTTTAGTTCGCACGGCCAACCAACAAAAACTTTGAAAAAATAATAGTGTTACTAGTAAACACCTTTTTTTTTTGTTTAATTTTTGTTTTAGGTGCCCTAAGAAGACCTAACCAATATGTCACCGAGACAAAAAAATTGTCTTGACTTCCCTCCCCCCCTTTCCTTGCCAACAATTGTCGAAAAGTTTGAAACCCCTCCCTATTTTGTTGATATATTTAAAGGGCAGCCCCATATTATTATAACTAACAATAATTATTGCATGTGATATTTAACTATTAGTGTAGAACTGCTTCTTTTATAATCATATACATTATATTATTATACAATAGCGTAGCTATGAGGCAGGGGACATATGTCTCGTTAGGAGACGCCAAAATGAGTATTTAAACTAATTCTATTTTGAAAAATTTTGATAAATGATTTTTTGAAAATTTTACGCCCTTGTTGTAACTTATTTTTATTATTATATTATACTATTATATTTTCTCTTTATCACCCGGTAGTAAATTATAGGTAAAATAATATTCAAATTGTCAAACAATAAATTAAAAATCAGCTAAAACAACACGGCTCTTGTAGTTGTTAGCAATAAATGCTTATAAACAGCCGGTTTGTTTTCCACATATTATTGGGACAGAGTTCTAGGAACATTCTGCTCCATCAAGAATTTAAACGCCTCTCTCTTTTCTTTCAAATTCCAAATCTGGAACGTTTCTTTCAATATTAGCGTAAAATTAGTTTGTAGCTCTACGATGGGTTGCGTCAATTTAATTTTTTTGCCATTTAACATGCATTGTATGACATTTAAATCAAGTGTGTTGCATGCATCAAATACTTCGTTTGTAAAGGATTTTTTATTCTGTGTTTCCTGTATTTGATTAATTATCAGTGAGTAACAAGTTTGATTTTTAAGCAGCCTGATAAAAAGATTAACTTTGTTCCTATGGAGAATAGTTGAGATATCTTCTATTTTAAAAAAAGAATGAAGGTAATTTTTACTGAACTTCGAAATACAAAAAAAATGATTTTAAGACTGCTCTTCCAACAGCGTCTATTTTGCTGAGAAAATTAGTATCATATTTACATAGTTCAAGGCCATATATAAGCTTCGGCACTGTTAATGTATTGTACAGATGAACAGTTGTTGATGGCTGGCAGTAAAGAATCCCACTGTCAATTAGAGCTTTTGCAACTGATTGAAACTGAGTTATACGCTCATTTAAATTTTTCTTTCGGAGTGTTGCAATTTTATTTTTGCTGGTATCGTTATCCCATTGGAAACCCAGATGTTTTAATTTATTTTGAAGATATATAGAAACTCCATTAATTTTAACAATGTTGTTAGGAATATAACTTTTTCCAGATATCAGTTTTCTCAGTGTTTAGCTTGATAAAGTTTGCTACTCAATATGTTTGAAATCTGTTAATCAGTTCCTGCAGACCAGAGATTGTGGGGCTTAGCTAAATTACATCATTTGCGTATGCAATTACACCAGTATAAATTCCATTTATTGTCGATCCTACTTTACTTTCTGAGACAATTTCATTTAGGATGCTTTCAGTATAAATGTTATATAAATGCGGCGATAGAATCGACCCTTGTCGCACCCCTTATGATAGACTGAATCGATTTGAGGTAACACCTTGATAGGATATGTTTGCAGAACCAGAATGATAAAGGGATGATATTGTGTGTATTTCAGACAACGGAAGTTTTTTTTAGAAATACAGCTTCTCAAATAGCAAATCCCAGTTGCAAGTATCAAAAGCTTTATTAGCATCTAAACTGCACATATATAAAGGCGTGTTATTGTTTTTATAGTGCTTAACAGTTTCGCTCAGTAAAAATTCTGCGTGAAGTGTAGAACTGTTTTTTTTAAAACCAAATTGATGGGAATGGCTATCTGTTATACTTGGACATATTCGTAGTATTAGATACTCTAGAAGTTTAGTAGAGATAGGTAAAATACTAATTCCTCAATAATTATCTGGATTATTAAGAGATTTTTTATATGACTTAACAAGTGGAATAATTGTTGAAGTTGATAGATCATTTGGTACTTTTCCATTCAATAGAATACTGTTATAAAATTTAGCGAGCCACAAAAGAAGATTTTTATTATGATAGTTTTTAAGGTGTTCAGCACTTAACCCACAGCTATCTGGGAACTTATTACTATTTAATTATGAGATGCAATTTATAATATCAGTTGATGTTATGATTAGTGAATTAGGCTTTTTACTTAGAGGTGAAATTTGAGAAGGATTATGGTTATTATTTGAAATAAGAGGCGTATTGAGAAGAGTTTGAAAATGTTGTCTAAATTCTTGAATGATATCTTTTATATTTTGCGATTTGTTAATTGTAAATAATTGAGTTGTTACTTTAGTTTTGGCGGCATTGTTACTCTATTTTTTTGGAAATATTGCAGAAGAATGCAGAGTATGCGCATTGATGCTACAACTGTGTTTCTGAGTGATACCAAAACTGAAAGTCCAGTTTCCATGTTACAAGTTCTGAAATATTTTTTTATCTGAACTACATATAAAAAAAGTTCTTTTATGATATTTGCATTATAAAAAAATTGATAACTTTTAAACTTGAGTTATAAAATTGTATGTGAACTATATGTAATTTCGTTTTTTAACATATTTCGCAATTTTCGTTGTTGTTGTTGTTTTGTTTTTTTTGTTCTTCGCATAAACATTTTAGTAAATCGTTGTACAATAAAATCGTTAACATAAAAATAATAAAATCATACAATAAGAACTAAGTAAAAGAATATATAGGTATTTATTTTTACCAAAAGAACGCGGAGACTCGAAGAAGACCATCAGGTCTTATCATTAAGAATCAAACGTAAATTAAAATAATATTCATGAATCACTAATCAAATATGGTTGTATATTCCTGTAGAAACTTGACAGCGTAAATACATCAAATAATACATTAAATTATTAAACGTTTAAAAATATAAAAATATATTATCAAGAAACAAAAGAATTTCTTTAAGCTTATTCTTAAATGAGAGGTAACTCCATTCAAGAGAAAAATCAAAATGTTTTAAAACTATTTTATTCTAAAGAGAAGCTCCACGAATCGCAAAGTTTGTTTTTCCAAAATTAGTTTGATAAAATGGTTACCGAAAGAAACTGTCATTTCTCAAACTATATTCATTTTTGTCTTTCAAGGTATATAAAATATGGAAAGAAACTGGGGAGGAGTTTATTTTACATTTTTACATAAAACAAAGAATATTAAAAACTTTCATTTAAAATAAAACCTTTCATTAGTAAATTTTATGTTAAACTTTGTTTATTCCATTTCTAATATTATACATTACTCCTATACTTCTAGCAACTTTATTGTACAAAAAATTAAAGTGATATTTTTAGCTAAGGATTTCATTAACATAGATATCTAAAAAGTATTTATTTCTCTTTTTATGGTTTTGAAATTTGTCTATAAAAGGTTAGGGCATGTCGGGAGGCAGTAATTTCTTTTTAGAAGTCAGATGAAAAAGTGACCATTTTCTATTATCACCATTTAGTGACAATTTATTCCTTTTGAACCATTCACAAGTTTTCGCTAATTCAATATTTTTATTTTGAAATAATGTTATAATACTGTTATGAGATAAAAATAGACTAGTGTCATCAGCAAACATGACAGTCATTAAATTAGGGAGCCCTAAAAATAATCCATTTATATAGTTTTAGTAATACATAATATAGACGAATACATAATACATAATTTACAAAAAATATTTATACAATACATAATTTACAAAAAATTTTATTTGCTTTAATTTTTACAAAATTTTTATTAGTTTGTTTTCTTGCCACTTCATGGCCTTGTCCATGCAAAACAATCATCAGTTTAAAAATTATAAGTTTAAAAGATTTTCTTAAACACATTTTAATTTCTTAACGATAATCAAAATTCCTGCGATAGATTTCTTCAAAAGAAATCTTTTAAGGAAATATAATTACTTTAAGAAAAAGTAAAAAAAAATAATTATAGTTGAGCTAAAACCTAGGCGTCATTTTTTGTTTTTAATTTTTTTTTTTTCCGTATTTTTAAGATTTCGTATTCTTAAGAACAACAGACTTCAAGTCAAGATAAAATGAGATAAAGATTATATGGTAAAAAAAATATTTTTTGATTTCTAACTTTTTCAAGATACCAAAATTAGTTTCAAGACCTAATTTAATTTAAAATGCCTAATTTAAATAAATAATGCCTAATTTAATTTAAAATGCTGAAATAAAAATTCATTTACCTTTTTAATGCTGGTTCAGCATTAAATGCAAAAAAATCAATAAAGAACTACTTTTTTATGACATTACAAGGTAAAACTTACAACACTGATTGGTTATAGAGTAATAAACAAGACCTTACTTAGAAAACTAAAAATAATAATTTTTTTTATAATGGCAGCTCTTTTAATTTTAAAGGATATTATCGAAGCAAAATCCTTAAATAAAATAAAAATATATTCAAATGGAAACAAGTTTAAGATTAGTTCTAGTTAAACATTGCAATTCTATGTATAAAGAAACAAACCTGAAAATTTGAAATTAATTGCTTATCTTGCATACAAAAAAATACAATTGAGAAATCAAGCTTCAAAGTTTAAAAACGATATAATATTTAAAATTTCCTAAAGCATAAGAGTTTCCACTCCCTCTTATTCTTTCTCCTTATTAATGTAACCCTTCCTGATACATCTCTTTTTCCTCCTAGCCATTTTTTTGCTTCGGAGTTGAATTTTGAATCTTTTTTTTACTATCGACATGACCTTCTTCCATGACCCTTGATCCTTAAACCTTGCAGGCAAGAACTGCAAATAATCAAAAATTCTTGTAAAACCTTTTAAAACATCATTGTAATTTATTAAAGCTGAAACATATATTCCATCACTGTTTATTCCGTCTGCAGGCTGCTTCAAAACAACATCAATTAACTTTATAATACACATGTTACCTTAAAGCACTCGTTTAATTTTTCTTTTCTTTAAACTTGAATGTTTTGTCATAATAAAACTTAAAAAAAAAAACCACACTTGACTTCCTTCTCTCCTTTTAGCAAACAACATTATCAGTTTATTAATTATACAGACCCAAAAATAAAAACAACTTTTTAAAATTTGCTCTTAAATAAATATATCCATAACAAATTTGGTTGTTATGAAAGTAACTAAGTAAATTTCTTAATTTATAATTAATAAAATAATTTTTAGTTAAATTATTGTTTGTTATTAAAACCATAATATGGTTGAAAAGCAAGTTAAATTTTATACAAAGTTGGCTATTTAACTAAAAAATAATTTTATAAACCTTTAATAACAAAAAAGTCCATATCACAATTATAAACTATTATTATAAACTTCAATTAATCAATTTAAAAATTAACATATGCATTATAAACAACAAAACATAAAACAAAAAATTAAAACCTGAGACCAGGGGCAGATCCAGCATTTTTCGGTCTTTAAAATAACTTTTAAATATGGAGCAAACTCCTAATATTTATATGTTTATAATTAAGTCAAATACGGATGCTTTGAAAAAATTGAGATGATTGGAACCTGCGAACAAAAAAGCTTTAAAATATTTTCCCCAGGCAATTCTAGTAAAATTTTTACCAGTAATGACTGGTCATTATCTAATTATTTATGTGGTTGTTGTAAAAAGTTTTAATGATCCAAAAACACCAGAATTGAGAGGTTGTAATTTGGGTGTCTGAGAATGAAATTTCATTAAAGCTATTTTTTTTTGCTAACTCAATACCAGAAATGTTTAAATGATGGTTATTCATTAATAAAATAACAAGCTTTTTAACTGATGGTGGTACATTATTGATAAAACTTTAAAGTAATCGAAAAAAAAGACTTCATTTGATGATCAAAACTTAGGTATATTAGCTAATACAACATTTATTATTTGCTATTACTAAATTTTATTATTGATTATCAGCTACGACTACATTTTCAGGAGGACAAATATTTGAGACATAGTCTTTACATTTAGCGCGTAGAAATATAGGTAACAGTGAGATGCTTTTTTTAATTGCATTAATGGCTGCAATCATTGTTTCATAGTTTTTATGACTCATCATGGTCCCTAATAAATTTTTTGAAGCGAGAATTTTGGTCGTACGTGAACTGTGCTAGTTCATATTTCATGACAGTTCCAAATGTTTGATGGTTCAAATTGATAACGTTCTGAAACATTTTTGTAATTTATAAATATAATTCTTACGTTTTCTTTATTAAATGTTAAAGGTCTACCAAGACTTGTGGACTGTGGTTTATGCAAGGATAAATTATTTTATCTTTTTCAAAATTCTCGCAGTCATTGTTTACAAGCCTATTCATTTTTTAGCTATGAAGTATCAATTTTTTTATGATTTGCTGAAACATAATCATTTGCAAAGAATCTGATCGATTTTAATTTAAGCCCGTAATGCATATTTGCAGCACCAGCGTCAAGTTCTTTATCAAAAATAATTCTTCTTATGCTAAAGATATTTTTTAGGCTTCGTACGTGAATATAAGTAACTTCCAAAACATGAAGGCTTCGTACGTGAATATAAGTAACTTCCAAAACATGAAAGCTTTGTACGTGAATATAAGTAACTTCCAAAACATGAAGGCTTTATAGGGGAATATAAGTAACTTCCAAAACATGAATAATTTCGCAACTTTCAAATTGCTAAAACTTTCTTTAAATGTTCTGAAATAAAAAACTTTGAATTCCTCCTTTTTAATGCTTTTATACTGCTGAAACAATTATTATTATTCAGACAAATTTATAAAAAAAGTTTATGCCCGTTTAATTAATCAAAACGTTTTAGAAAAACAGATTTTGAACCTTAAAACCTTAAAAAAATTTTATAAAAAATTTTTTATTTTTGTTTTTTTCTGAGAAAATACATTTTTGTTTTGTTATTTTTAAAGTTAAATAAAACTTTTTAAAAAAATGCATAAAATCTTAAAGAATATATTTTCCAGAGCAGTACTATACATATATGAGCAGATGGTGGCGATGCGTTTAGGCTACTAACTTTGTCTCAGAAGCAAGTGGTATGAGGTTCGATATCTTCTCTGGCAAGCTTAGTGACATTAACAAAGGAAGAAGCGTGAATTTTCAGGTTAAATGTTTATCCAAATTGGTCTTTAAAAAGAAGTGTTTTTATCAAATTCGACTAAATCTACTAACATTGACTAGTGGAAAATCGAAATTAGTTGGCTTTGAAAAGTTGAGTGCTCGATTTAATCGACTATGAAATTCTTACTAATCGACTAAAATTCGATTTAGTCTAGTAATAATCTTAAAATCCTTTTATCTTTTCTTTCGATTTAATTTTTAAATCTTTAATTTTTGTTTGTTAATTTAATAACGATAAATCGTCATTAAATGAACAAACAAATTTACTTTCTTATCACAGACCCAGTATGCACAGATTGTTTTTAAAGCGTTTAAAAAACGTTAAAATTCGTTTTCATAAGTTTTTTAAACGTTTTAAAAACGTCCTGTGCTTACTGGGGAGCTCTGTGATAAGAACGTAAGGACTTCAAGGAGCACCTTAATAACTAAATTTTTATAAATATTTTCATTCAGAGGCACTCCAAGCTAGCTCGGAACCCTGGGGCAAAATTAAGTTGTGAAGCTTCAAAATCTAAATGTCATCTACAAGGTAGAGCGGGGCATATTGGGACAGTGGGGCATAACGGGACAGTTATGCCTGAAGATTTATATCTCAGATATAATTTTTTTTTGATAAAACGTTTCAAATTATTGTGCTTCATTATTGTAAAAAAAAATTAATTTCAAATGCGTTAAAAGTATCAAAATGCATCAGTAAGTTTGCGAAAAGACAAATTTTTTTATTTTCGTAAGGGATACAACAACAAAAGATTTATCTTGAACTATTGCTAATTCGCTCTGTTTATAAACAAATTATAATTTTCACACAGTATTTTTTTTAGAATCTAGTTTTGAACTTTTGAAATATCTGAAATTGAACTTTTTCAATAGTTTTAATTTCAGTAGAATGACTTTTGTGGGGCATATTTGGACAAAAAGTTATTTATATAATTGCCTATATTGTTACCATTTTTAGTACATTTGATGATTTTATTTTTAATCTAAAATATTATTTTTATAATTTTGAAAAGCAATATTAGTAATAAATTCAAAGAAACTGTTATTTTATTAACTTAACTTGAACTATTAATAGTCTTAAATATAAAAAACGATGATAAAAAACTATATAAGAAAGATTAACCATCTTAAATGGGATGAAATGCAGTTTTAACTGTGAATAAAAAGGAACTTAAAATTCGAAAAAGCTGCTGATACATGTGACATATTTAAACTTGTTCTACAACTGCTGGCTTATTAGCAATATGCCAATATTGCTAATAAGCCAGCTCATCAAAAATATCACCAAATAGTTTCAGGATATTTTTTTGTGTGATTTATGTGATCCATAATATTTTTTGTTTAATTTCAAATTTAGTAGTAGTTACCAATTTATTATTATATACTAATTTTGCCCTACTTGAATTCTAGAACAATTTCTTAAGTTTGTTTGCTTACGAGTATTTTCTAATAATACACCAAAAGTTTTTATTTTATTTTAGTTGTTATTTCTATTTTGTGGCGTATGCGTGTATGGGCGTGTAATTTGAATATATGTGTTACTTTTTTGAGATTTTAATGTCTGAACATATTTAAATAATAAAAAAGGAAATTTATAAAAAACGGTGTTAATTATGATTAGTTTATCAGCAACTTTTGTTTCTTAAGTGTCCCAATATGCCCCGCTCTACTCTACATATACCTTGTAGATATAAATGCAAACACTTTGATATACAGCAAGTATTTAAGGCAATCCCTAAATGATTGAGGTTTGAGAATAAATTGTGCAAATATAAAATTTGCAACCCCCTCAAATTGAGGGGGTGGGGTTTAAACTTTAAATGGTCATAATTTTTGAACGCTGAGAGATAATACTATGAAACTTAAAATTTATTGATAAATATAAGTCTAGTTGAAAATAATAGTACAAAAAGTATTTCATCAACTTGTTGCTCTCACGTTTGGGGCAGTATCGGCTAACTTTTTTTGGGTTTTTTTGTTCCCAAGCTCCAATCATCGTAATTTTTTGCAAAGCATCCTTATTTTACATAAGTATAAACTTATAAATGTTTGGAGTTTGCTCCATGTCTGGAAGTTAGCTATCTCAAAGACCAAAAAATGCTAGCACCGCCACTGTATTGCAAAATATAAATCGTATAATAAGATATACACTTTTTTGTTTAGTTATTTATTTTACTTTTTTATAAGAATAAAATAAGAAACAAATCAAGACAGAAATAAGTATGTAATGATGACTTCTTTCAGTTTAATTATTTTAGTTTCTTATTTTAATAAAATAGGTGCTTATTTAAAAACATTTTTCAAGATCGAAGTAATTTTCTAATAGAAATTGTTTAGATTCTCTTTTGAATTGTTCTAGTGAGAAATTTAGAAGAGTTTTATTTTTAATAATATTTTTCAAAAAACTTTTCCATATAAATGGTCCACAGTATTGAATTTGAAACGAACTGAGTTTTAAATAAGATTTTGGAACAACAAAATTATTAATTGAATACTTTGTGGGGTATTTATGAGTAATTTTTTAAATAAACCTTGTTTATTTCAAGATGCTATAAAAATGCATTTTACAGGATCTTGAAATAAAACAGGTTTATTTCAAGATCTTATAAAATTTTGTATTTATATAATTTATTCCAAGATTCTATAAAATATTTTTCTCATTTAATTTTATCGATATAAAGATTAAAGTTTTAAAAACAATAGAGCGCAAATAATGCTTTCTTTTAGTAAGCGAATCTAAGCACGTTTAACAGATGCTCTCCTTCTCTCTCTCTCTCTCTCTCTCTCTCTCTCTTTATATATATATATATATATATATATATATATATATATATATATATATATATATATATATATATATATATATATATATATACATATATATATATATATATATATATATATATATATATATATGTGTGTGTATTAGTAATTAATTATTATTATTATATTATATTGGTTTAATTATATTAGTGTTAATAATAATTGTAATAATTACGATAATAGTAAAATTGTAATAATTAATAATAATGTTAATAACAAAAATTAAAGAAAAATAAAAATATTATAATAGTTATATCATATTAATGTATTAATATAATTAATAATAAAATAAATTATTAAAAATAAAACAATATATTATATAATTTTATTTTTAATACTTTTTTAATTATGTCAAAAAACGACTGCATTCTAAGCTGAATTAAATTTCTTTATGAAATCATCAAGGAAACAGCGAAATAAAAGACTCGCACGCACATATGTTTAAAGAATTGATTGTTTTTTCTTAAAAACCAAAATATCGATTGTTGTAATCATTGTTTATACCCTTGTCATGTGTTGTTTATTATTGAAGTACTTGTATTTAGTTTTTTTCGATTTTACTTATAAGTAGTGTATATATTTTTTTAATATACTACTTACCTTTCTTTTTATGTAACTCAAAAACTTAAATTTTATATTTTTTATCAAATTATCTATTTAATATCTAATTATCTATCTATTTAATAAATATCTAATTATCTATCTATTTAATAAATATCTAATTATCTTTTTATTTAATAAATATCTAATTATCTTTTTTGACTAATTAATTTATTTTTTATTATTTCATTTGAATTGGTAAATTATTTATTGATAAATTTGTTCTTGTAATCAATCTAACTAAAAATAAGCTTATTTTTGTCTGTCTAATAATGTCTAATAATGTCAGATGAACAAATGATGTGTATTAAATAAAATTTAGACAAAAAATGCAAATTTCTGCAATATAAAAATAATAAAATACTAATAATAAGTGAGCAACGCAAAAATTTAGAACTTAACTTATTAGTTTATCTTTGTCTTGTTATTCTGTTTAGTATTTCTTTGGTTAAAAAATAATTTTTTAATTAAAAAAAAAAACAACGTTTTTTGTCACTCCAGGTTGGCAATAATTTTTTAAAAAGAATAAATAAATTAAAAGACTTTAATTTGTGAGCAATATATGTATATTTAAACATGCCATTTTTGTTAATATCTAATATATTTGACTTTATTGTTAAGTTATTAATAAATTTAATATTGTACGTTTTCTTTTTAAGCTTTCTTTTATGTTTTATACTAATAATATTATTGTGATGGACTAAAGAACTTTTATTTGCTTTTACCATAACAGTAGTTAAAAAAAGAAACGTGTTTACCCGTTAAGGTAGCGGTTGCTAAGTTACATAAGATTTCGTAACTTCTTTATTTTTAAGTAATTTTTTATTTTGTATTTAAATTTTATTTGTAGATCTCGTCAAAATTAAATTGTGCGTGCGTGTGTGAGTGATTGTGTGCGTATGAGCGTGTGTATATGTGCCGTTAAAACTTGATAAAACTTTTGTTTTCGAAAATCTGCACATTTATTTTAAAGATAGATGTTGCATAATGGCACCTTAAATAAGTTTAGTCTTGAACATAAGTGTTTATTTTTATTTTTCCTTTTTAGAAAAGCATACTAAATGAGGTTTTTTAGATAAAAAACTAAAGAGAGAATAAATAATAAATACTTGTTTATATTTAGATTTACAGGATGTTTGCATAATGTGTGTTTACATACCGGACGTTTCCATACATTAAAAAAATAAAAAAAAACTATAATATTGAAGAATATTTAGATTGTTATATTACTACTGTATACTACTATATACAATATAATGCATTTGCTTCATCCTAAAAGTATACAATTAAAAACAAACATTGAAATATTTTTTTGACTTCGTCTGCAACGAACATTGGAATGAACGATTCATCATTTAACTTAAAAAACACTTCTGTTTATAAATATTCTGCAAAATGCAAAGAGATTAGAATAGAATTTAATTCCGCGGTCCACATTCCAGCATTAATTCTTGCTTTTTTGATAATTTTTACAAATTCTTTCGTAATGTACTTATATTGGAAGAATAGAACACTGCGAAAGACGAGAGGGAATATTTCGCTAATTAGTCTCTCAATTGCGGATTTAATGACTGGTGTTTCCGTTTTTGGACACTTATTACCATTCTATTATATCATTTTAGCCGATTGTTCAACATTATATAACTATTTCAAAGCATCTTACTTTTTTTTTATAGACATCCTTACAACCGGTTTGACGATTACATCTGTACTGCATTTGTTATTGCTATCAAGTGAACGGTTTGTTTCACTTTATTATGCACTTCGCTATACTGTTATTATTACGAAAAAAAGACTTATAGTTTTATCATTAATGGCATGGATTATTGGGGCATTTGTTGCTATCATCCAACTTAGTTATATAATTCCTTTTATAAAAGCACCACACAGACATCATGTAAAATATGAGCTCAGCAATAAAATATACACTGTTGTTACGATTGGTTTATTTTCCGTAATACCAATATTTGTGTTGCTCTTTCAATATATTTGGTTGTTTTGTTTGATCCGCCGTCTACTAAAAGAAAATTCAAGAAATCACCTAAAAAGATTTTGTTTACGCGAGTCAAGAGGTATCATAGTCAATTGTATAATGTTTGTTACCTTTATTTTATTTTGCTTTCCTTATTTATTAATGAAAGTTCTTCTTTGTTTGACTTATCATGCATTCAGCAAACTTCCAAGTGAATTTCTTGAAGCTTTATTTCTTCTCAGATTCACTATCTCACTAACTAATCCATTGATATATGCATTTTATAAAAAAGACTTTAAAGAATCCATACTGAAAAGTTTTTCAACTTCATCGAAATCAATTTTGGAAGTGGAAAGTAAACTAAAGTTAAATCGAAGAAATTAAAACTTTGATTAAAGTGAAAACAAAAAGTGAAAACATTGAGTTTCAAATTTAACATTGAGAATAATAAAAAAAGTTTTTAGAATGGGTAGAAAGACAACAAAACATCTACAAAAAAAAAAATGGTTATAAATGCAATTAGGAGCAATTCTAGAAATAAAATGACTAAGGGGTGGAGGAGGGGGTGGTAGAGGGAAGAGAGAAGCGGGGTCAAATCCTTAAAACTACTGAATGCTTTCATAAAAAAAAAGAAACTATAAGTTAGCTTATAGTTCCTTAATCCTCCAAAAATAGCTTTTTTGGAGGATTGTCACACCACCCGCTCCTGTTCCCAGTAAAATCGCTCTTGAACGAAATGTGTGTTTGCATAACTTAAATATGTATTTTAACATTATGTAATTTACGTTAATTATTAAAAGTAATCCTTAATACACTATTCAAGTCAATATTTTTTTAGCCAATATTTTTTTTAGTCTTTTAGACGTCCTATAAATGTCTTAAAAACATTTAACTCCCTAAGGACTATGTGTCCGTTGGGATTCAAGATTTTACGCTAGAGCCTACTAGATTTTCGAATTGATGAGTTTTTGAAAACAATTTATATTAATTACGCATGCTAATACTATTTTTTCCAAGATTTTATTCCAGATATGATGATCACGTTATGTAATTAAATATTGTTCTTAACTAGTTTTGCAAAAAGGCTCCTTTAAGGAGACTGTTGTTTGTAAAGCACGTTTAAGGGTAGGTTTTATATCATAGAATTTACAAAAATTTGTGAATTACATTGTTAAAATTTAATTTAGTAGATGAGACAAAACTTCATAAACGTATGCTTTACAACAAGGTAGTTTTAACTTTAAAAAATGGTTTTGAAAGTTAATAGTTATTTTCAAAATTTATGATTTATAAACTTGTAACTTTTCATTAAACTTAAATTTAAATAGATCTTTATTTAGTAAATCCAACGATTGATAATGAATACCAAAGCGTTTTGATATTTTATAACCGATACAAACAATACCTTTATTTCAAGTTTTCCAGTAGTTTTTTGTCAAAGAGAACAGCAAGGATTTCTTTTTACTCTTTTGCAACTAGTTTTTGTATTTTCAATATTAATTCTGTAAGTAAAAAAAAAAAATTTTAAATATTATTTAAAGGACAGAATATAAAGAAAGGTTTCTTTTTAAATATAATTAAGAGTTTATGCTTTTAACAATATTTAGATATTTCTCATTATTATCAGGATAAAATACTGAGGTAGGACCGGCGCGAGTAGGTGTCACGTGGGGGGGTGCCATAACAACTTTTGCCGACTTAAAAAAAAAAAAAAAAGGTCCTCGTTTTCCAAAATTTGCCGACTGTCATGACGACATTTGCCGACTGTCTAACCTATATCGAAAGGGTCGACATTTGCTGACTAACTATTCTAAAAGGGTCCAATTTACCGACTAAGGGTCCAGTTTGCCGACTAAAAATCATTGATGGGGAGGGGGTGTCACACACCCCTATCGCGCCGGCCTTGTACTGAGGTAAATGTTTGTTGCCTGTATTTTTCTTTTTAAGCTCTGTTAGAAATATAAGCGTTCTAACAAACGGTTTTTGTAATTACTAAATCATAATCTTGAAAAAGAATAATTATTCAAGAGTATGAATTTAGATTACTTTGGATTTATCATAAAGATTAATTTCTTAAGCCTTTCTGGGAACCCGAAAAAGAAAAAATTATACAAAAAAAATTTGCTGACTACAGCATAATGTGACACTCTCCAGAGATCAGAAACGTAAGTAAATTATTCTCAATTTTACGATATTAAACTTTCTTAAAAAAAATAACACGCGCTATCGCACGTGTTATTTTTCTAAATTTAACATAGTGTTGCAGCGGTTACGCATTGGTTAGAGAGTTTGCTTTAGAAGCAAGAGACCCAGGGTTTCAAGCGAGCTCTGGGCATATTTTGCGCTGTCGGTAAGAAAGGAGGCGTGAACTTCCTTGTAAAATGCTTATCCGCGGTGCTCTGTGATAAGACTTTTAATTCTTGGGATACCTAAAACAAAAAACTAAAAAAAAATTAAAATAAAAATTAATAATTTTAAAACTTTTTTTTGTTTTGTTTACAAAATTAAATTCAAGTTAGCAAAGCTTAAGTTGTTATCATGGTAATGATGAGATTTTTTGTTTTTAAACCAACAAAATGCTTTTAAGCCTTCAAAAACAGACCATCATTTTAAGCCTACAAAAACAGACCATCATTTTAAGCCTACAAAAACAGACCATCCTTTTAAGCCTACAAAAACAGACCATCATTTTTTGTCATTTTTTTAAAAAAAGTTTTTAATCTGATTTAATATAAAATTTAAATCAGTTAAAAAAAACATTTGTGGCATAAGTTAGGATTTTGATAATATACCTACTCTTAATTAAATACTTAATTCTGCATTTCGTTTGGGGCAAACTAGAACCATTTTTACATAGTATTTTATGTCCAACTTGTTTGCAGAAAGAACATGTAGACAGCTTTCTTTAACTGGAGGCAAACCCATCAAAAAATTTAGATTATTAACCGTTTCTTGAACTGTTTGCGAACATTTGCAGTTCTTGCCAAGAAATAAAATATAATTAAAGTTAATTTAATGAAGTTTTAATTGTTCAAAGCCTAACTATTATTTCAAATATTATTATATTATTAATAATAACCTAACTTTTTTTTTCTGTTTAATGACAAGAATTTTACAACGTGCTTCATAAAAAAAAAAAAAGTAAGTAAAAACAGATAGAGGCTCAAAAAAGATGCGGATGACAGTACGTCATCGCAATCTTTTCATAGAGCCCCTTTAACAAAATTTCAATCAAATATCGTATTACGTAATACGTAATAAAATTTCATAAAACATTTCGTAAAATATATACGTAATAAAATTTCAATTAAATATCGTAATAAATATCGTAATAAAACGCGTAATTCACTAATAAGATTGTTAAACATCAACAACAAGAACAACAAAAAGTAGAGTAGTAACATTAACCAAAAAAGTT
>NC_061168.1:36509438-36619438 GCF_022113875.1 Hydra vulgaris
TTTATGATGAAGGTGAATCTTTGTGCATCAAAGTATAGCCAACATCTTGGAGAGCTGGATTTAATGAAATCAAATTTTTGGTTAAAAGCAGTGATATTAAAGAGTTCGAGCGACAAAATCTAACACTTTAAGTAAATGTTTTTGAATGGGATAAAAATTTACATCAACTTTACATTAGCAATGAAAATGATAAGATTGAAATAGGCCTTTTACATATTCAAGACAAAAATTCCCATAATGTTTGAATTAAAAATCTAGCTGAAATGCTTTACAATAATAGTAAGAAAAAGGAGCAAACTACCTTACCGTCGATTTATGTATTTAGTTGCGCTGACTTACTGGAAGCTCATCGTGAGGATTGCCTTGGAATTGGAGAAAAAGCTAAGCGCACAGTGATGCCAGAGAAAAGTAAAGATGAAGCATTAAATATACCTGTAAAAGGTGCTTCTAATGATCCAACTAAAAGCTCTACTCGACTTATTGCAAAGAAAACACCGTTCTGCAATTACTATATAAAAGTACGGAGTGATGGATTTAAAAAAGTTTCTACTTTGTATCATGGTGAGAATGCTGCGGAACACTTCCTAGCTGGTCTTTCAATTGAGTTGGAAAAAATCAACAAGGTTTTTAGAAATCCAGAAGACATGGTTATGACTAATGTTGACAAGACCTTATTTTCGGAAACAAAAGTTTGTCATATCTGCAATAGAAATCTTGATATTGATAGTCAAAGATCATTGCCACATCACAGGGAAATACAAAGGTGTTGATCACAAGGAGTGCAATCTTAAAATTTGTATTAAGCCTGGTGTAACAAAAGTACCGTTTTTTATAATTTAAGAGATTACGGTTCTCACCTTTATATTCTGGTTCTTAATAAAACAAAAGGAGGTAAGATTAGCTGCATTCTAAATACTATTGAGAATTACATTACTTTTGGCTTAAATCAATTGCAATTCATTAATAGAATACAGTTTATGAGCTTATCTCTTAACGTTCTAGCAAAAACTTTGAACTAAACGACTTAAAGATAACCTGACTTGGGATAACAAAAAACGAGCACTGCTAAAATGCGAGGGCTTCTACCCATACGAATAGGTTGACAGGTTTGACAGATTTAATGAGCAACGCTTACCACCTTAAGAACCTTTTTACTCAAAGCTATCAAGTAGTGGAGTAACTGTTGAGTACTACCAACACGCATAAAATGTATGGGATGCTTTTGGTTGCATTTTTTTGGTGATTATCATAACATCTACCTTAAAACGGATGTAAGCAGATGTTTTTGAAAAATTTTGAACTACTAGTATGACCCATAACGGTCTGGAACAAGTTTATTATTTTAATACTCCGGGTATGTCTTGGTATGCAATTCTAAAAAAGACTCGGTTTTTTAGAATTTTAGAATAAAAAATTTCGGTCTCCTAGACATATATATATATATATATATATATATATATATATATATATATATATATATATATATATATATATATATATATATATATATATATATATATATATATATATATATATATATATATATATATATATATATAAACGTTAAATGTTTATATTTTTTCGATTTAAATGCATATATATAATTATTATTCTCAATTTTTCATTACAACTTTTTTTACATGGAGATTTAAAACAATTTCTCGGCTTCCAAGCAATAAAAGTTTTTTAATAAGACAACCTCACGACGTTGTTTTATTTAGCTACGCTTTTTCAAACTCATTTATTTGAAACAAGGATTTAAAAAGGAAAAACGCGTCACTAGTTTAATAACCACGATTAAAACTGGTTTTAATTTTGGTGTGAATGGGGTATAAATAATCCTTAATTTAATTTAAAATGCTGAAATAAAAAACTTATTTATCTTTTTTACGCTGATTCAGCATTACATGCAGAAAAATCAATAAAAAAGAAAACTAAATTTTCTCAGCGTTTTTATGACATTACAAGCTTAAAACTTACCACACTGATTTATTCAGGCCCGTAGGAACAAAAAACACATTAAGAGGGGGGGGGGGGAAGGCTGCGGGCCTGGTAATAAACTAAACCCAACTAGTAACACTTATAAGAATAATTAATTTTAAAATGGCTGCTCTTTTAATTTCAAAGGATATTTTTGATGCAAAAACCTTTGGTACAATATAAGTGTATTCATTTCAAGGTCAATTGTGTCAAACGCCTCAGATAAGCCTATAAAAACGCATAAAATAAATTCTGATTTTTCAGATAAATAAGTTTTGCTTTGAGTGAGATGAACTATTGCATGTTCCGCAGATTTATTTCTCTTGAAGCCGAATTGATTTATGCAAAGTATATTATTAAAACTTTTTACAAACTTGAATATTATGGTATTACTAGTAAAGCTTTAATGTTACTTAAAAGTAACAATTGCAAACAATACGTCCAAGTTGAATTGTATGTATGTATATATGTATGTATGTATGTATGTATTTGTATATGTGTGTGTGTTTGTATGTGTATGTGCATATTTATAAGCCCTTATGAAGAGTAGCATTGTCCAGATGTATTATAGAAGAGTTAATTTTATTACACACAAAGAAAGAACATTAAACTACATTATAAGTATTTGTTACAAAAGATCAATATTTATCAATACAATAAAGGTCAATAATATAAAACGAAAAAAGTAACATCCTAATTATTTTACTTCATTGTTGTCCTTGTACATATACATTTAAAAAAACAAACATGCATTTCATGGAGAAATTAGTAGAAGATATAGAAAATGAAGTAGAAAAACTCAATTGAAATATCAAATAATAATCATTAAATGAAGATTAGTTGACCATATATTTTGATTTAGAGAAACGTGAAATTTATCTGAAAATCATAGACAAAAGTCGCATTAGTCAGTGGTTTACCACAGCGAGGGATACCAAATTGATGTATCCGAGCAAGTTAAAACACTTTTATATCCGCTTGACACTAAAATACGGATCGCTGCAGATGGTATCATTACTTTAGTATATGGTCATAAAAGTGTTTGAAATACAACTAAAAAAACTATTTATTAAGAATTTGCTTAGGGGGTAAATTAGTATCTGGTTGAATCAATTGTAGCTCTTCTTGAACGAAGCATCTACGAGGACCACCAGCATGACAATAAAGAATAGGTTTTCCCTTTTGTTGAAGAACTGAATCAATAGAATTGATTGTTAAAAACCATATTAGATCAGTTGATCTTTTTTGTCCTTCATCGAGCTCATCTCGTGCATACAAATAATGCACTTCTGCGGTTGAGGGTAATAAAATTTCTTTTAAACCTATGACTCTATTCGCAGGTATTGATGGCGCTAAAGTTTTTACTATTTAAATTCCATTAGTTGGTTTTGCACCTAGTAAACGAGTCACACTCGTTTACTAGGTGCAAAAGGTTAAATCATTAATTGATTTAACTATTGCAGGCAAAACTTTAACCTATTCAAATGATCTTTCAGAAGACAATGACAACTTCTGAGCATATTGGCGACCAAAAAATATTTTAGCGAGTGTGCAATTGTACCTCTCAACCATTAACTGTTCAACTTGCCGTATTAAATTTTATTTTCATCAAAAAAATTTTTAACATCTCCCTTAAAATTACTTCCAGTATAAACATAAATTAGGTTTGACCAGGTAAAAGGGCTTCTCTTATATATACGAGCCAGGGCTTCTGTAACTGTTGGAGAGGTTTTATTAGTGAGAGGTTTAGCAACTAGCTAACTTATTGTTACTCAACTTTTTATAGCAGTTTGCTACATCAACAACTATTAAAGCGTATTTATAAGTATACAAACCAATTTTATCATGAGGTAAATGGAGCAAATCAACGTGGTGAACATTATTAGATTTACTTTCATCTATTTTTATTCTGGGTATGTAAATAAGTGAAGGAAGGAGATAAAAATTTGACATATTGCTTGTTTTTTAAGCCGTTCACCAGTATCTTTTTCAGAAAACTTTTACAAGATTTTTAATAGCGGCAATTCTGTTTAGCGTCCAATGCCAAAACCGAATTTGTAAAAATGTTCTAGAACCGAATTGTCTAAAAACTGCTTAGAATCGAAAAAGATTTAATTAATTTCTAGAATCGAATTTATTGAACATAGAATGAGATGATCGAATATCATTAAAAGTTTAATGAAACTAAAAACTGAATTAATTTTCACCGCCGATTAATTTAGCATCGAATTTTTTTACAATCGATTTTTTTTCAACGTCACACATGCATTAAAATTAAAATAGTAATTTTAATGCATGTGTGACGTTGTTGCAGTTGAAAGACGGCATAATTTTTTCAAACTGGTTTTTGTGTTAAAGGGTAACATGATCCTGCAAAAAAAAGTATTTACTATTTTCGAAAATAATATATTTTATTTGTTGCAAAATTTTATGTAAACATAAAAAATCCAAAGAATGCATGTGAAAATATATCAAGTTTTGTTTAAATTTAAAATAACAAAATGGAATACAGAAAGATTGAAGGTGACAAACGGAAAACATTTGTGTATGATGCAGAGGACTTTGACTACATCAAAAATAAGGAAAACAATGGTTTTATGAATCTTAGGTGTAAGCACCATCAACTTTGTGACGGAAGTGCAAAAAAAGTAGTTTTGTCAACTAATTTACTTGAGACAATACATGGTCATATTTCTGGAACTAGACCCCAAAATTTTGATCATCTTCCAGCTCTTAATAAAATGCGAGACATGGCTTCTACTACACAGCTACCTTTGCGTGAAATCTACAACAATATCATCCAGTCCTCAACTGAAAGTGTCAAGGTTGCACTTTAAGAAAGTGTGAACAAATTCTACAGAGTGCACAAAGAAATCGCTACAGCACAAACCCTAAATCTCTAAATGAGCATTTCTAAATATGTTGCAACCCAATCCAATTTCTAACATCTATAAAGGCCTTGTAGAGTTTGAGGATCAAATAACTTTGCTCTTTTATTCTTGAACACTGCTGAAATATTTGTCAGTTAAATCATTTTTAAGCTATAATTCATTTCAATATCAAAATGGGGAAACCTAAAATAATTTTTTATTAGTTTTGATCTCAGCTATTTTTAATTGTTAATAATTTGTCTTTTTCAGAAACCACTATCCTGTTTGTTGATGCTACATTTCGTGTGGTTCCTGCTATCTTTTGTAATAGTCAACTGTTGTTATCTTTTGTAATAGTCATTTCACTGGGATTCAGAGCAATAATCCTGCCTGTTCTTAATGACTGGACGAAAAGAACTGACGAGACTAAGACTAAGACAGGACGAGGTCTCTACCTACGTGTGTTTAAAAAACTTTACAAACTTTCTCCGACTTAAGTGCCACAAATTGTGATGGCTGACTATAAAACTGCAATAAAAAACTCTGCCAAAACTGTGTTTTAAAACATAATTCAAAACCCAATCTTCAGAAAATTGTGTCGTAAGTTTATTTTTATGTGCTTGCTACCACCCAATTTAGTAAGGCCTTACGTTGATAAACTAAAAACTAAAGCTAACCATGACTGTTTAATTGTTGTTAAAGAAAAATGAAAATATTTGTTAAACATTACGAAAGGAATAGGATGCTCCAAAAATCTCCTGAAATGTTTTCTCTTCATGGCCTACGTTATCTTACTAACCACGTGTCTGAATCCTTCAATACTGTCATTGAACGATTCAAAGTCGTTCAATGACAGCACACCCTGGGTTTTGGCGTTTCTTAGACGAGCTTCAACAAAATGTAAGTCTTTATATAATAGAACTTTAGTGTTCTGATCCAATAAATGAAACAGTTGAGATCCTATTCTGAACGATATTAAAATGGGAACTTTATATTTTGCATCCTCATTACCTAGAGGCACCTGTTTATGTTAGCATTAAAAAATTATATTTGTAGCATAAAACAAAATTTTTATTTTGTTCCATGCTAATATGTGATTATTTAACCAACCAATAAAATAGTACAGTTAAAATGCAATCAATCGAAAAAAATTATTTTTAAAATATCGATTTTAAATAGGTCGTCTATCTAACGAAAGTTGAGATAAAAGCTCCAGATCTAAAATGGTTCCCAACCTAGAAAAGAGCTGCGTCAAGATTGTCAAAGGCAGCATGAGCGTCTTAGTGGATATGAAGAAAAGCTTGCAAAAGGTGAATGGACTGCAACTAAATTTCTTGAAGCTGCATCTATCCTCTACAACGAAAATGCCAAGTGATTAGGAAGATCAAGAATTCATTGAACAGGTAAAATAATTAAATACAATTTTAAACAATAAATAAAAAGTTTACTGCATTGTATTCATGTTAGGGGCTTGTAGTTTTTGTTGTTGAAAGGTGGCGACCTCCCTTTGTTGGGACAGTGACAAGGAATTCTACTAGTTAGATGTTTTATATTTATACTTTTTTTTAGAATTTTTTTCATATTTATACTTTTTTTAAAAACAAACTGTTGATGAAAAATCTCAATCAAATGGACAAGCTGCTGTGGTGGACAGGCCAATCAAAAATATCTGCAAATTTTGCCTCGTCAACAATCTTCAAGTTGTAGTTTTCCATTGCCGCCATTTTTGCCTATGCCAGCGATGTGCAGAAGCCATTTAAAGTAGTGCTACTAATCACCCTCCATTATGCAGAGGACTAACAGCAAATTTTATTAAAGTGTTTATTTAATGTATTATTTAATGTACAGTTTAGTATACTATTGCATACATTAAAATTCTAATTTATTTAACTGATTCGATTCTAAAAGATTCTGTTCGAGATGGTGGTTTTATATTATTCAACTGAAACAAGTTTTAATAACTTAGTTAAAAAAATTCAATCCTAAAAAATTCGACTGTAAATGATTCTATCCTAACAAAGAAAGTTCAAATTCTAAATAGCTTTGATCAATAAAAAATTCGATTGTCTCATTCTATTCTATTTAATTCGGTTACAGTATGTGACGCGTTCCTTTCCAATAACCTTGATGGCTATAGTAAAATTTTAAAAACTATTTTTCCATTATATATTTGTACAATATTAATAATTTTTAATTAGATAAAAAATTGGTATAGTATAATTCAAAAATGGAAGCACAATTAAGGAAAATGAAAAAAGAAGAACTCGGCAAATATATCGATGCTAATCGAGCTGAATTTGATGAGTATATCAACACTCTTAAAGATAGAAGACCACCTTATGTAATAAAAAGATACAAAAAAAATTCTTGGTTGTGAAAAAGCCATTAAACTTGTTCTTTAAGGGGGATTTGTCTCTTGTGACACATTTCTCCTAATAAATTAACACTACATTTAGGTTACATACAATCCATTCAACCATTCCTTTAAAATCTACCTCATAGTTTTTTTATTAAGGTAATGAATATATCTTTATACGGTAAATAATATTAAGATTATAAAAAATTTCAAATAAAAAATTAGTTACAAAAAAATATAATTCAGAACATTCTAGTCATTCCTCTAACTTTATTATCTAATATTATTATTAACATATTTCAAATTAAATTAATTTTATCAAGAAACACGTTTAATACGTCGTAAGTGGTTTTTATAACGGTAATTACTTCTTTTATCTTACCGCTTAAACGATATCTTATTTAAATATTAAAAAATTTAAAATGTGGCTTGACCGAAATGGCTTACCACTTATGTCAAATAGCGTACGTAATGGCGCGCAAATTACGTACGTAATTACGCGCGTACGTTAATGGCGCGCGTAAAGAAGGCCTGCATATATATATATATATATATATATATATATATATATATATATATATATATATATATATATATATATATATATATATATATATATATATATATATATATATATATATATATATGTTCTTCACAAATGTCAACTTTTCTTGCTGATATGGTGCTTTTTCTGTAATTTCAGCTTGCTCTGATAAAAAATTGAAATTTCATATTGTATTCCTCATACTGTTACATAGATATAATTTCTTTATTAATACTTTTGGAACTACTAACGCAACTTCACTGTACACGTGTTCCGCACATCCCAATGAATTTATTGAATCTGTGTCGGCAACGTTTTTAGATTCACTAATTATAAAAGAAGCATTTGTTAAACAAATACAAGCTGGTAAGGTTGATACAACAACACCTTTAGGTAAATGAATTAAAATAATTGTTCCAACTGTAGAAAATGTTGTTAAATTAACAGCATTGGAAAAACTAATCTTGCTTAAATTGATACATGAAATGATATTGCTGCTTGTTTACATATTTGTATAGATGTTACTAATCATCAATCTCATCTTCTTTAATAAGTTTATTAACTACCATAACCTTTCCTTTTGTCTAATCTTTACTTAAAACTTGCAAAAGTCTAAGAAGTTGTTCAAGTGTCTGACCTGTGGTCTCAGATGCAAGAGTAGCACAAAGTGATGTCTCCCTTACGACATGTTTAAACTTCTCATGCTGGTAATGCACTTTTATTTTTAGAGCAACATGAAAACCTACAGTTGTAGGTTTCAGCTATGACTACTTAAGGCTTGTTGATGTCTACGATACGATACGATACAATAGTACTTTAATGTCTACCTTTCAGAACACAAATAGACTTATTTTAAGCAACTAGCGAGCAGCAAATATGTGTCGACAAGGTAAATTATTTGACTTTTGAAACATAAAAGAACAAAAATTTGAAGTTACTGCATAAATGCCTTTATGGCTGTTCCCTATAAATTGGCCAAGTTCTCCTAGTAATAACATCAACTTGTTTCTCCGCGCAGCGGCCTTGTTCGTCAAGGTAATAACATTGACGAACAAGGCAGCTGAGAGAGGGCTATAACCACTATTAAGTAGCCTCCTCGTCTGTAGTTTCCTTCTAGGCCTTTTTTTAAGAAAGCTTATCTGTTTTATAACATGTTGAGCAGCAAACAATGTCAAAACTTTTTTATAAGCTTCCTCAGCAGAATTGGAATTAAACACAATAACAGAAACTTTTTGCATTTGAAAAATGGTCTTATGATCCCTTTCATTGCGCATTGATGTTAAAAAAATAGAGAATTTATCAAGAATGTTTTCTAAAGAGCTGTTACAGTCAATAACTTCTTTTAACTTTCTATGGAAAATTTCCAGTAGGATATTGGTGCTGTTTATGAAGTTTTTACTAACAAATTTTAAACCAAAAAACCATTCATTGCAAATATTGTGCCAATTGATGTTATAATAAACTATAACAGTAGATGGAGTTGAAGCAACAAATAGTCTGTATAACTCATCATAATTTTCATCTGAGGTTGCATAGGTCATTTTCTAAATAAACTCTAAAAATAAAATTTGTTCCATACAATTAATCCCAAGTTTAGCCGTTGTTTTTTACCACTAAAAGTTCTGAAATACAAGCCTAGTAGAAAAATCAAAATTTAAAAAATTCTGTAGATAATTGAAATATACAATTAAAATTTAAAAAAAAATCCTAACTCAAATCTGAACAAAAAACTAATTCATAATAAAATAATTAGTCACATATAAACAATGGTAATTACCTCAGGGTGTGAACAAACAAAGTAACAGAAAAACCCCTAAAAAAAGCACCTCGTAAAATGTCTTTCTCTATCTAGTCTTTATGTCATGGAGACATTTATTTTCGGTCAACCTGTTTCATGTCTTGCCGCCTTGCAGGATACGTTTTTTTAGGCAAAGGCGATGTTAAAGGAGATGTTAACTCTAATCAAACACACACACCCTGTCTTTGGGCTCCTTTGATTGAGTAAAGGCTAGAGAGAGTTTCAATTTTCATTACCGACTTCCCATAAGTTCTCACATGTAAGGCATTGATACCTTAATAAATTCTCACATCCAAGGCATCGTTTGCTGATGGTACTACCATTTATTCTTGTCTTGATAAGAAGCCAAAACTCTTTGATTGCTTCGAATTTGAACTTAAAAGAATTTGAGCTTGACTTAAAAAGTCTCAAATGCACCAAAAATCTCACTTTTACTACAGCATAGGGCTCTCAGTGGCTGGTGAACTTTTAACTCAGATGAACTCAGTTTTTTTCAGCTAATTGTTATTGCAACAATCTAGATCTTCCTATATTTATAAACGGTAATGTACTGGATGAGTCATCTACCATTTGTCTTCTAGGATTACCTCTTACTTCCAATCTTTCTTGGAAAACAAATACATTGAAAAATTAGCATCTGCTAAGGTTGCGTCTCTTTATCGTGCTCGCCGTTTTCTTTCTCTGGTTTCTATTGTTTATCTCTATAAATCTCAAATTCATTATTGTACGTATTACTGTTGCAATATTTGGAGCAGGTCTTTGAATGATGTCCTTTCTCATTTAGATAAGGTGCAAAAACGCATTGTAAACATAGTTGGGCCTGCTCTTGCAGCCAACCTTTAACGATTATCCTATTGCCATAACGTTTCTTTCTTTTTCCCTTTCTATAAATACTAAAATGGGCGCTCTGCTTAGATCTAAAGACGCTCGCCCTTTAGAGCTAGCGTCTTTAAAGCTAGCTCTAAAATTAGAACTTTATTAAGAAAACGCTCTAAAGACGCTCTTTAGCTCTATAGAGCTAAAGAGCGTCTTTTGTGCCATCTACTAAAATTTATTCTCGTGTAACTCGTCATTCAAATTAGACTCATCTTTTTACTGTGACTGTTCCTAAGTACTTTAAAAATTCTTATTTGACTAGGTTTTTTCCTTGGACATCAGTTTTTTGAAATTCGCTCCCTTCATCTTGTTATCCTAATTCATATAGTTTGCAATTTATCAAGTTGTCTGTTTATCGTTATCTTGCTTATAAACTTTATATTTTCTCCTCCAGTAACTTCCAAATTTAAAAGTAGTTGCTTGCAGCCTTGTTTAAAGGGAAAATATTAAAAATATATTTATATATATATATATATATATATATATATATATATATATATATATATATATATATATATATATATATATATATATATATATATATATATATATATATATATATATATATATATAGTTAAAAAGATATAATATTAATAAATACTAATAGTCACAAAAAGTTATAAAAAAATATATTTAAATACAAATTTCCAATTAAATATATGATATTATATTCAACATATAATATATAAAGATTACATATATTATTCAAAAATACAAACTGTTAAATAATCAGATATAATGCTAAAAAAAATTTTTTTGTAAACAAAAATAAAAATTAATCCGTAAGATTTACAACGTAAGTTTTTGTTTGAAACTGAAATGAATTTAAAGATTTTGCCATATTTAAATTTAAGAGTTCCATAGCTTGGGACCTCTATAAGTTATACTATATTCTGTGTATTTGTTTACTTTTTTAGGTAATTTATATGTGTTACTTTGATTTATTCTTAAGAAATACTTCTCATTTAAATTTTTATTAAATTTACTTATGAAGATTTCAGGATTTCATTTTTTTGTTGTATATAATTCTACCAGCATGTTTTTGTAAGGAAAGAATTTTTTTAAGTTTTGTTGGTGGACAACTTGCCCACGTAATATTTGCATAAGTAATGTAACAATGAATTAAGCTGAAGTTAATGACCCTTTGATCTGAAGTTGATGGCCCTTTTTTCTTAACTGGTTGATCTCTAAGCTGCTTAACTACTGAAAAGTAATCTTGCATTAAAATAATGTGAAATAACTTCTGCACGGAGTTGATCTTTAAAATCTGCAGGAGATTTCACTGTTGTGAGGTCCATTTTTTCTTAAAATATCTTAAGGCTGCCTTTCTCTAATAAAACATTGTTATGTCATAAGTATGATTACAACACAACTATTGTGTTGATAGTAGTACAACATTATACCTAATTGAAAAGTATTTTTGCTAACATATAAATCAATTTCCTTCCCACCATGGAATGGCCGCTTGATCGTACTTAACCATGTAGGAAAAAATTTTTCGTACCTGTTTTAATTATGGTAGTAAAAAAAGTTTTAAGATAGGTTGTCCTGAGTAAGTTCAAACTATTTAAGGAAGCCAAAAGAAGGCATTAAAATAAGCTCTCCTAGAGTAATCCTACGTGGAACCCAAAGAGTTGTTAATTTTTGATTTTTCTAAGTAAAAATTTTCCTTTTTTCAAAAATAAACTAAAAAAGTTGCTTTGTTATATGAAAATATTTTCGAGTTTTTTGAACTCGATCCTTATTGTAATCCGTATTGCGTTATTCTTTAATGTGTTAAATATTTAGCTTTATATATATCTTTTATATTGATAAACAGTATTTTGTACTTGGATATAAAATTTAAAAACTCTAAATATTTCAATATTTGAAGTTTTAAAATTTTATTGCTAAAAGGTATTATTTTGTTAAAGGTATTATTGTTAACAAGGGTGGATCCGTAGAAGGGGGGAAGATGGCAATAGGGGCAAAAAACTCCTTTCCCCTTAGACATTATAATATTAAAAAAGATTTTTCGATATAAATTTTCAAAAATAATTATATATTTAACACAGCATGTAGTTTGATAAAGACAGTCAATTAGGTAGACAAAAAAGTGGAAACTTTAAAATGTGAAATTGTAATAAAATTGTGTAATGCAAACTTTAAATAGATTGGGGTATCATCATAATTTCATTTTATTAAACTTAAATTTTTTTTTACCAAAAAAGAACAGAAATTATCATCTTTTTAAACTTTCAAACAATGTCAACAACTTTAGAATATCAAAAAAAAAAAAAAAAACTCTCAAACTTTTAGATATAAATATATATTGAATTATTGTTTATGTTTTTTATTTGTTTTTCTTTAGTGATTGCTTTGATAACAACGGGTTAAAAGAAAAGTAAATTGAATGCTTAATTAAGCCACCATCTTTGCTCACCGGAAAATATTTTTCCTGTTTTAAGGGTTTGTATAGACTATTTACGGACGTCTGCGTCCGCTTAATTATAGAAAAATGAATTATTGATAATTTCAAAACAAAATGAATTGTTAATAAGTCAATGCTCACAGCTAGCTGACATTTAATTAAAATTAACGTTAATCCATTTGTCATTGTTGATCACAGATAATTTTTGATATTTATTCTATTAAAACTACTCTCATCATAAGCAGATGAGAAAGGAAGAGTAAAGTCAATTTTGTAGAGTATACCAAGTTAAGAAAACATGATGTCATTAATTTCTCTATTAAGAATAGATGTGTGTCTTTCATTTTTAGTTTAGTCGTTATTGCTGGAGATATTGATGCATTTGAAAGTAGGACCGGCGCGAGTAGATTTTAAGTGAGGAGGGAGTGCCATACGGCTTTTTACCAACAACATTTTTAACACATAAAAACAAGTCTAATTTTTAACACATAAAAACAAGTCTAAATTGCTCCCCAATGTTGAAATCAGTAAATTTATAACTTCTTTATTTTTCATTTATTTAAAGAAAAAAGTTGTTTACCATTTTCATTGCAGTTTTATGAGCATCTGTCACTGTACAGTCACATTAGTTTTTATACACCAAACTATGTTAAAAATCCATTGACTGTGTACATTATGATTATATATAATCATAATCTACACAGCTATTGTTCTCTAAAATATGTTTCTCATTACAAAATTGTGCGGTTATTGTAAACGGAAATAGAAAACTAGGTATAAAAAAACAATCGTTTACTTACCTGTAAACGATAGGCTGTAAACACATCTTAAAGCACTTTAATAATCAAAAATATATATAATACCTGCTTTACAAATTTGCTCCGTTTTGTTTTCTGACAAAAATGAAAACTTTTATACAGAAAACAAAACGGAGACCAGAAAAAAAAAAAAAAGTTTTGTTTAAAGAAAATATATTTTATATTTAGGAGATATTTTCCGTCTCCATTTTGTTTGCCATAAATGTGTGCAAATGAGAAACTTATACTTTAGGGACGCTTGTTTACCGGCTAAGGAAGCGCAGGGGGTGGGGAAGCAGCTCCTCCCCCCTCCACGCCCTATACTGAATTATCTACTGTTAAAATACCATACTTTGCTTAAATCCTGCCCTACATATACCAACATTAAATAATGTTTATATTTAATTTTTTTCGAGCGGGTCAGGAGAGTTTTAAATAAGTTGCGTCTGTGTTTTCAATTTTTTTATAGAGGACATAATATTCAATATTCTACATTACATTCAATATTGCAGACTTCGCATTAAATAGAGAGCATCAATATGATCGACCCAGGCCTTTTTTGACATGATACTGATGATGGGCCATGCTTGGTTTATGAATGGAATCAACAGTAAGGAGAACTTCTTAGTTAAATACTATTTTATGATGCTCTGTGAGAAGGCTGTAAGCACATCTTGAAGCACTTTAATAATAAAAATACAATAAAAAATATAAATTAATTTTAGTATCAGCACATTAAAAGGTATATACACAAAGCATAAAGTATAAACACAAAACTTTAAAAAAAATAAAAATAAAAAAAATAACGTAAATAATTCACAAAAAAACTGCAAATAATAATTACACTTTTAAAACAATTATATTGTTACAAATTACTTAACATTAATATGGTGTTTAAGGGTTGTTCAAAAAAAAGTTTAAAATAAAACGAACTTTACATCTTATAATTTAACATTTATATTTATTAAAGAAATTTACTATTATTTTAAAAAGGGTTTTTAATCTATTAAATGTTTTCTTTAACAAAAATATTACAAAAGTAGGGAAATGGCTGTCAATGAACAGGACAATTAGTCACTATACAATTCTTCGCACTTAAAAACATTACAATGAAAATAGTTTTTCTTTGGCATACATTTGAGTCATTATATTTACCGCTGGTATTTTTTTTCCTAAACTCCTTTCACGCAACTGAGGCCATGTGTTAAAAATTGAAAACCCTTTTAAATGTTTTCAATTGGTATAAGCTCAAATGAGAGTATGAGCTCAAATATATTAATACGTATAAATAGAATATATTAATACGTATAAGTAAAATGTATTAATACGTATAACAAAAATCTGCTTATAACTGTTGTTAACTGAGGTTACAATTAAGTATCTTTGAATTTGTTAAGTAAGTAATAGTTTATATAAAAAATTAACAACTTGTTGCTTTTTTGAATTTCAACAATAATATTTATTTGTTCCATGTTCGAAATTTAATATTATTAACTATTCATTCCACTAAAGAGTATTAAAATTTTGTTTCATTAAATTTTAGTATGGCCGCACTCACTATGTTTTCATGAATTTATTTTGTATTTTGTACAGAATTTTGAGTGTTTGAGTCTTTATTGTTTCGCTGACGTCATGTCAATAAAAAAATCTTTTAAATATGGAAAATATGCTTTTCATAAAGTCGTATAAGTATTTGTAAATGTATATCACTTAGTTTTTTAAAAAGTCATATAAGTATTTGTAAATGTATATCACTTAGTTTTTTAAAAAATAAGCTGCGTTCTGTAAGTAAAATAATATTTTGACTTCCACTTAAGTGACTGCCATTTCCCCATCTTTGACGCAACACTAAACGCATATCTTATCATCAATAAAGTTAACAACAATTAATGGTTTTCCTAGATCTGTTTGTTCGTTCTTTTGGTAACCTTCTTCGATTAAACAACGAGCATCAAAACTACCATCGTATTTGAAAGATAGATTGCTTGAGGCTTTAGATGGATGGTTAGGCTCGGCACTTGTCGTACATTTGTGATAAATTTTATCAATGTTTTTTGTTGGTTTTGTTTCTTTACCAAAAATATGCAAATCCTTTAGAAAATAAATGTATTAAAGTTAAAATAAATAAATCTTAAATTCAGTTAATCGTTTTTAGAAAATAATACAATTTAAAAAACAAATTGTCTGAGCTTTAAAAACAAACTAATTTTCTGGAATAAGAGTTATGAATATCTTTCAAGTTTTTTAATAAATTAATTGGTTTTCAAAAGTTAATGCCACTTAAAGTTTACATTATTTCTTGGGACAACGAAAATAAGAAAGCGTCTAACTAGGAATTTTACGTCTTTTTCCTTACAGATGACGCATATGCCCAATATGCCCAGAGCTAACTTTGAACCCTGGATCTTTCTAACTACTTTGCCATGGCTGCTATTTTAGTAAGTGATGCCTAATTTTAGGAAGTGAGTTAGTGCTTTTGAACTAAATAAGTTTTTAGTGCTTTTGAACTAAATAAGTTAATAATAATGAGTTAATAAATATTAATAATTATTTAACAATGTCATTTGATTAGTATGTATTATTACCAGCCATGTGCTTATTTGACAATGTAAAGTAAGACTCATCGTCAATAATAAATTCGTCATTCAATTGATCAAACTGATCATATATCGATTCAATTCATCAAACTGATCATATGTCAATTCAATTCATCAAACTGATCATATATCAATTCAATTCTTCAAATTGATCATATATCAATTCAATTCATCAAACTGATCATATATCAATTCAATTCATTAAACTAATCATACATCAATTCAGCTCATCAAACTGATCATATATCAATTTAATTCATCAAACTGATCATATATCAATTCAGTTCATCAAACTGATCAAATGAATTGATATATGATCAGTTTGTCATATATCAATTATTGCAGTCATCATATATCTATAAATTGCAGCTTTTGAGAAGCCTTCTATCTTGAAATGGAAAAAAAATGTTTTTCATCATAATGTTTTTTTCGTTAAAAATTATTCACACAATTATTTAGGGCATTTTGATTTGGCATTTTAAGTTATTATTTTAACACAAAATAATCTAACAGTTTGTATACAAGTTGATAGAGGAAAATAATCAAACAGTTTGTTAGTTAATAGAGGAAAGAGCTTTAATTTGATACAAAATACTAAATATTTTATTAAACTTTCTAATTAATTATCGCTAATAAAAACTAGTCTCAAATTTTATGGCACAGGTGCTAGATTATATATAAAAAATAATAATAACAACTCGTTTTTCCTTTTTTTGGAGTCAAGTTATAGTTTGGTTATTATCAAATTTTCAAAAAAAATTTCAAGTTTTAAAACTTTATATCAAATTATTATTTTATTCTTGTCTCCTTTAGCTTACAAAAATCTTAAATTCATTTTACGTGCCACCTGGCATTATATGACGCTTAAGTAACTTATCAAGACATCAAACTGAAAACTGTTGATAAACTTAAAATTTTGTTCAATTTTCAAAAATGCTTCTTGCAATATAAAATATGCATTACCATTAATGATGAATACGCTTTTGAGAGGTGGTTCATTCTTTCTCTTGCCATGTTTGCAATTGATGTATCAATATCATTGGGTTTTTTTTCGACAATATGTTCATTTTTTATTCTCTGTTAAAAACAAAGTAATATCATACACAGTGGACGCAAGACCTGTTTAATACGATTTAAAACATACTAACTTTTTATACGTATGATTAAAAAAAGATATGTGATAAAAAAAAAAAAATGCGATAAAAGATAAAATGCGATTAAGAAATAATAAGCGATAAAAAAAATAATATGCGATAAAAAAAAGTAAGATCAAAATGTAATGTGGTAAAAAATAAATATAAAATAAACATGAAAAAAATTATGCAAAAAAAGATTAAATCATATAAAAAAAATTTCATGTAGCCGTTTAAAAATCTTTTTCCTATGTAAAAAGAATAAAATCTTTTAATATAAATAACCCCCAAAAAATTATTCTTACGAGATCCGCAATCCTATTGTCTGATCTTTGATTACCCATATAAATTTTACTGAAACTGTTAACAATGACTGGGACCGGTAATGCAATTACAAGAACACCGCAAAGAGAACACACGCTTCCAACAAGTTTTCCCAATACCGTTTTTGGTACCATATCACCATAGCTATGTAAAACATGTTTCATAAACTGATAATATACATGAATATTTAAGTTTAAAATTTTAAATAAGTGAATATATTTACCCTAATGTTGTCATAGTTACAACAGTATACCAAAAGCCTGCTGGAATGCTTGTGAAATGAGTGTGATGTTCATCTTTTTCAATGTAGTAAATTATTGTAGAAAATATAACCACTGCTAAAGATAAAGAAAACAATAAGAAACCTAACTCTGATGCACAGCTCAATAAAGTGCAACCTAAAATTCGTAAACCTTTTGAATGCCTTGAAAATTTAAAAATCCTAAATACTCTAAAAACCCTGAGACTTATAAATGCTCCGCCAAAAACAGTTTTCGTTATGAATATACCAATAAAATAAGGTAAAACAGCTGCTATGTCGATTATACTAGCTACACTTCTTGCATGTAATAACCTGTTAGGAGCTCCATATAACCGAGCAAAATACTCTGCGGTGAATACGGCAACACAACACGTCTCTATCACGAAAAAAAGGTCTTTATATTTCTTCCCACAATTTAAACCTTTTTCACACTCAACTGTTTCAAATACTGTAGAAAAAACGCTTAATGTAATAAATACTCCAGTAATGTAATAAAATAGTTTTCCTATCCATGTCAGTTGTGGGTTTTCTAAATATTTCCATATTCTTTCTCTAAAAGTTATTTGTTTGTTAGAATTTTTTATTTTCATATCAACGTTTTTATCGAGAACATTTTTTTGCATTAATTTCATATCATTTTTCTTCCTCCAATACGAGTTGCAACAGCATTCCGCTATGTTGCTACTTTTAATACCAAAAAACTCAAGCTCTTTTTCAAAATATTCTGCACATTCTTTTTTTGGACAGTGCAACTTACCTGTGCGGTAGTAATTTAATATAAACCTAAACAAATCTGGATCGCAATCAAAATAATATTCCTGATTTTTTTCGTCGTAAAAATACTTCTTTTCGCTGCCTCCAAGTAAGGTCTGCTTATGGTTAAAGAGCGTGTAATCGTAAGTTTCATAGCGGCGACCAGACACGTTAATAACAACTTTTTTCAAAGGAGGAACAACGGTTGGCAAACCATCCAACTTGTTGTGTGACAACGGTACCCAACTAATTGCTGCTGTGCGCGCGCACATTAACCATGCACCAATATCTTCCGCTGACATATCTAAACAATTTTTTTTTCTGAAAAATTGTTTTAATGCCAGAAAATCTTAAGCGATAAAATCAACAACAAAATGTTTCAGTAAGAAAAGTGATAGTGGAGAACATAAATTTTGCTTTCTCTTCATTTATAAATAATTTACATTAAAATTTTTCGTTTATTAATTTTAGCAATGAAATTTTCAAAAATCGTGTTAAATATTAATGGTGAAAAAAAAAGGTTGTTCATGTATTTTAGTTAAAAATGAATGTTTATTATTCTTGTCAGAAAACAAAAGTTTGAATTATTCTAAATTGATGGTAATCAATCGCACCATAATTTTTGGGTTTAACCACTTTGAAAATGCAAAAACATTATGGATTTTTAGTATAGCTAATTTAAAATCATTACATTTCAAACAAAATTTATAACGTTTTTAAGGTGAAAAATGAAGCAAATTAAAATGCTTTAATTAAATTACAAATAAAAACTATAAAAATTCCGCTTTAAAAATTGAACTTGTTGAAAACTTGAAAACGAAAGCAAATGTTTTATACTTGTTAAGTTCAATTTTTATTTATAAACCTCTATTTTAATCATCATAAGGTACGTCTAATTTAATATAAGATAAATTTAGAGAGGTGCACTGCAACAGGCATTACAATAATTGTTATTAAAAAAATTGAAAAAAGAATTTTTTATAGTGCTGAATTTTTTTAAATCTTTGCAAATGAAATGAAAATATACAATATTTTAAACACCAATATTTGAACATTGCTCCAGAGGAAGTCCTCAATGTTTTGATTAATTAAAACTACTTATTTTAGTTTGGATTTATAAAATTTTATGTTTCCATTTTGATGTCGTTTCCCTGTTTCCAAGCATTTTGATGTCGTTTCTGATTACTATACTTCATAATTGGGGGCCTCTAGCTGCGATAGAAATCTTTGTGGCTTCAAAATAAATTTTAGCTTGAATATAATTATTGTTTGGATGTCTAGATATTTGTGCTTATCTTTTTTGAATAGCATTAAAAATCTACACCGATATTTCGGTTTTGGTACTTTTTATAAATTTGATCAGAATCAAAATATCGAATAAAAAAACATACCGAAAACTAAAGATACAATTTCGTATGATTTTAAGTTTTTATTTAATTTTGAAAAATAATAATTTTTGAAAATTTCCGCAAAATTATTAGACCATTTATAATTGAAATTTTAAGCTCAACGTTCACAAATTACTTAACTTTTTTGGTTGTAAATAGCGCGTATCTGTCTGCTTCTAAAAATATCAAAACCGCAATATGTATGTATAAAGATGACTTTTTAGTAGAATAAAAATAGGAAAATAAAAAACGAAAAATTAGCTGCCAAAGTAATATTATTAAAATGGTTTAATATTAAACATAAATCAATTATATAAGTATAGTAAAAATATTATTTTAAGAAAAGTTATCAGAAATATAATAGCAAGATAATAGTGAAAACATATATATATATATATATATATATATATATATATATATATATATATATATATATATATATATATATATATATATATATATATATATATATATATATATATATATATATATATATATATATATATATATATATATATATATATATATATATATATATATATATATACAGTATTGGACAAAACATTTGTAACCAACATCGAACAATGCTACAAAGTGTTCCTAGTTTTACATGTCTTAAAAACGAAACGAACTATACTACCACAACAAAATAGTTTAGGAGTCTGAATTCATAGCATGCCATGACATGAGCAATCAGTTGACAGGTGACAGCACACAGGCAGAATTTTGTTGACAAGTGCCATTTTGCAGCACACAAAACAAGTACAACTTTTTTGGTTTGTTTCATTTTCTTAAGCCTGGTCCTTGTCAACATCATGGAAGTTTTTTAATAATTAAAGGAAGTATCCAGAAGCTTCCAGAAGTTTCCAGAAGAAGCATCTGAAAGCATCTAAAAGCATCCAGAAGTATCCAGAAACATTCAGAAGCATCCAGACGCATCCAAAAGCTTCCAGAAGCATTGAAAAGAACTATCAAGAACCTTCCAGAACAAGTTCACACAGGTTCATTTTACTATATAAGAGAAATGTAAACCGACATGTAATTCAGTCAGTATATGGAAGTCAATCAGTCAGTATTATCAAAACAGTTTATCGAAGTGAGTTATATCAGTTTATCGAAAAACATCAATACAAGAAGTGAAATACAACAAGTGTTTTATTACATCAACACAGTCCACATCCAACCAAGACGTTGTGTTCCACAGAGCATTATTATATCATTACAAGGTAAATAAAACATGGTAAGCCTTGAGAAGCGTGATTATTTATTTTTATTATTTTTATGACTTCAAGTGCAAAAATGGCTCCCGACAGTCTTGGATTGGAACTAAGAAAGAAAATTATTGTCGATTACGTAAGTGGAATGTCACAAAAAAGAACTTGTGATAGATATCGCGTGAAAAAAAGAACAGTATCAAAAGCATGTTCCAAGTATCGTTCTACGGGGAAGTTGGCAGCAGATAACAAAGGTGGAAGACCACGTTCCACCACTTTTAGAGAGGATTCTATGATTATCAGATCCGTCAAGAAGGATCCGTGGATATCATTAGTCGTGATACAAAAGCAATTAAAGCTGCCTGTATCGGACCGAACAATCAGACGACGTGTTGAAGCTAGATTGTTTTCTCAACGCCCTGCAAAGAAACCGCTGATTTCACTAAAGAACCAGAAGAAAAAACTCCTGTTTGCTACATCTCATGTTGACTGGAATGTGCAGAAATGGCGAACTGTCCTGTTCAGTGATCGAAGTTCAACATCATTGGGAGCGATGGCATTTGCCGTGTACGTCGACCGGCCGGAAAACGCCTCTATTTACGTTACTGCCATAAGACCGTGAAGCATGGTGGAGGCAATGTAATGGTCTGGGGGTGTTTATCTGCTAACGGTCAATAATATAAATATCGAAAAAATTATGAGAAGACATAAGCATAAACTAGAACGCTGGCTAGAAAAAAATGTGAAGAGTGAAATAACTTTTTACAAATAGAGTTTTTGCCTAATAGAATACACTTTCACAATAAGTAGTGAAAACTTCATCATTAAATACTTTTAAAGGCAGATTAAAAAAAGTAACTTTTGAAAAAACATCTTCGCCTGCAACGTCTGTGTCCTCAATTTAAAATTGTAACAATATTAATAAGAGTAGTACTACTAATAAAAGTAATAATAGAAAAAATAATAATAATTTCAGAGTCGGTTTTACCATAAAAAACCTTACCTCAAAATAGCTTAAATTAGACGACTCAGAATTTTTTTTTTTATTTGAATAAATTTTATCAAAAAAAAAATTTAATTTGTGTTAGCTTGTTTGCACAAATAAAAAAAATCAATTTATAGAGAAACTCTATGGTTTTTTAAAATAAATGCATTTAGTAGCTATGACAACATTTGGTTTTTAAAATTTTAGTTCTTTACAGCATCTTAAAGTTTAATAATATACTTATTTAACAAAAAACTACTTTATGAATTGTTGTTGAATTAGGTAAAAAATTAAAAAAAAAATTTAACGGATATTAAATTTTTTTGGATGTCATTCATACTTGTATGATAATTTTACCAAACTCTTTAAAAAAAATAAAACTTAATTTTGTATGAGAAATAAAAGTTTTCAAAATTTTTTTATTTAAATAACAAATATAAAATTATTTAGCTTCAACAGCTTAAAATAAGTATGTGTAAATATAGTTTACTTGTTTAATTTGCTATTCAAATCATTACATTGTGATTATTATATTAATTAATTATTAGTATTATCATTATTAATAACATGTTTTAGTTGTATTTTTAGTAAACCTCGTATCTGTAATATTTGTGACTATAGTTCTATTGTTTTTAATTGTAGCACTTATTGATCTGTAACATTTGCAAATGTAGTACTTATGTATATGCAATATTTCTAATTGTAGTATATATTGTTTCCTCAATATTTATAACTGTAATATACAATGTACCACTAATATTTGTAACTATAGTATTTATTGTATCTGTAATGTTTGTAATATTAAATCTGTAACGTTTTTAACTCTAGTATATATTGCACCTGTAGTATTTGTAACTGTAAAATTTAATGTATCTGTAATTATTGTAACTGTTATATTTATTGTACCTGTAGCGTTTGTAACTGTAGTATTTAATGTATCTGCAATGCTTGTTACTGTATTATTTATTGTATCTGTAATATTTGCAAATGTAGTTCTTATGGTATCTGCAATATTTGTAATATGTAACATATGAAGTTGTAGTTATATAGTTTCTGAAATATTTGTAAGTTACAAAAATTTCTGAAACACTTTAACTACAGTTTCAAATATTACATATACTAGAGTGCCAAATATTACAGATACAATAAGTACTACATTTACAAATATTACAAATACAATAAATTGTAATATACAGATACAACAAATTGTAAATATCCTATTCAATGTATCTGTAATCTTTCTAAATTATAATATATTATATTCATTGTATAATGCATCAGTAATGTTTGTAACTGCAGTATTTATGTCTCTATAATGTTTATTAGTGTAGTACTTATTGAATCTGTAGTCTTTGTAACTGTAGTATTTATTGAATCTGTAATATTTGTAAATACAGTATTTAATTTATCATATATGTTTGTGACTGCAGTATTTATTGCACCTGCAATGTTTGTAAATGAAGTATTTATTGATTCTATAACGTTTGTAAGTTTAGTATTTATTGTATCTGTAATATTTGCTACTGATGTATTTATTGCGTCTGTAACATTTGTAACTGTTGCGTATCTATTGTACTTGAAATATTTTATAACCGTAGTATTTATTGTATCAGTAATATTTGTAACTGTAGTACAAATGGTTTCCGTAATATTTATAACTGCAGTATTTAATGTATCTGTAATGTTTATTACTGTAGTGCTTATTGTATCTGTAATAGTTATAACTTTAGTATTTAATGTATTTATAGTTGTACTATTTATTTTATCTGTAACTGCAGTCACATTATCATTACTAATTTGTCGAAAAAGTTTAAAGAAACTTAAATGAGCAATACATTTGAAATAAAATTTTAACTTGTATTTTTATTTTGACTGTTTCTTTTTATAAAATAAGCGATTACTTCAATCTTGCGTAGATGCTTTCGAAAAAACCTGTTAATATAGCAGTTTGTAAACGCATTTAATATTGCTGAAAGCTTAGCAAACAATGCGCAAATAGTATAAATCAGACTTGGTATTTTAATATTGAAAATTGAAAGTAAGGTTGCCCCTGCATATGGTGTCCAAACTACAAAGTAAGCAATAGCCGACCATAAAAATAACTTAATGTAAACTTTTTCTAGTAATTCTCTTTGTTTAACTGGTTGATCTCGTTTAAATATGCTTTGGTTGTCAACTGTTTTTTTTGTTAAACTGTAGGCAAAAATTAGCATAATTACAGGTAAAATGTAGCAAAATAAAAAGGCAAAAAATAAATATGACGATGAATCTGGTTGCGTCAAGTTCCAGTCTAGGGAGCATCGTTTGTTATCCAAATCTTCCTCATATTTTGACCATCCAAGTAAAGGAAAGGACGCCCACAATAATCCATATGTATAACAAAAGCACAATAAAATTGTTCTGAACTTCTTTGTTTTACAATATTTAATGTAAAAAAAAGGGCATTTTAGTGCAACCATTCTCATTACTGATATGATAACAATCTGCAAACTATTAGAAACTGTTATGAAAAATGTTAAGAATGCAGCTCCAATGCAAACACTGCTCTTCTTTGTCAAAATTACTTTATGTAGTACAAGCAGTTCCGAAACAAGTCCAATCAAAACATGAATTATATCTGATATAGATATACTGAGAATAAATAGATTTGGCAATTCAATAACTTTAAATTCGTTTCTTATAATGTAGCATATGATAGTATTTAGTGATGTCGATAAAGTAATTATTGCGATGACAAAAAATGTATACATAATAGATAAAATTTCCATTTTTTTATATTTGGTTATATATCTATATATCAATATTTCTTTCTTATATGAATATATATATATATATATATATATATATATATATATATATATATATATATATATATATATATATATATGTTTATATATATATATATACATATATGTTTTTATATATATATATATATATATATGTATATATATATATATATATATATGTATATATATATATAAACATATATATATATATATATATATATACATATATATACATATATATGTATATATACATATATATATATATATATATATATATATATATATATATATATATATATATATATATATATATATATATAAACATATATGTATATATATATATATAAACATATATATATATATATATATATATATAATATATATATATATATATGTATATAAACATATATATATATATATAAACATATATATATATATATATAAACATATATATATATATATATATATATATATATATATATATATATATATATATATATATATATATATATATATATATATATATATATATATGTATATATATATATATATATATATACATATATATACATATATATATATATATATATATATATATATATATATAATATATATATTTACAGGGCTGGATTTACTGTTGTCGCAGCTGAGGTCAAAGTTTAGTATGGGGACCTTTGATTTGTTCTTTTAGGATAACTAAATATACATTATTCAACCGAGAGATTTAATTAATGTCGTAAGTTTATTAACAATAAAAGCAAATAAATAAATGATACATAAATTAGTGCGCATTTAAGAATATTGTTTTTATAGGATAAGTGTCAGTTTGTCAGATTTGAGTAGTGCTGATAAGTTTGTTAATAGGAAACTATCTATCCGCCGAGTAGTTTATTATCATCTGCACATAGTCAGTAGAAGCGCAATCTCAACATTAGAAAATTCTTCCTTCACTTTCTTGTGTATAAGTGAACACATGAAGTTTTTCTGTGCTCAAGTTTATTCGTTTTTCATCAACAAATACCAAACTAATAATATTGAAAGTCTTTAACTTGTAATAGCTCATTTCCAAATATATTTTGAGGACTAATCCAAGTTTCGTAAGTTGTAGTTTACAAGCTTGTCTCCGGGTGACTTTACATTCCCAGAATCGAGTTTAATCAACTTACAGAAAAAGCATCTTGCCGACGCATTGCAATCATTCACTAAAATAAAGCTCTCAACACAAAATTTTTTTGGGAAGATGACATTTGAGTAGAACTTTGCATATCTACAGTCAAAGCTGTACTTTTGAATTCTCGAAGGATTTATTTAATATTTATGTGTGCCAGCTCTCTCGGTTCTCCGTCTGCTAATTGATTTTCAAAACGTTCAAGCAATACAAAACATAAATACAAAAATATAAAACTGACTGCAGTTACTAAATATCAATATTAGACAAAAATTAAAAAAGAAAGCTTTGTGAAACTTTTTAGCTTTGTCGTAAAAACTAATTAACTAATGACTTGCATGTTACATATTATGTTATAAAAAAATTATTTTTGCAGACTTTAATTTTTTTTTTCCTATTTAAATTTATCCTTGTACTTATTTGTGAATCTTTTTCTTATTTTTAATACTTTGCTTTTTCTGTTCAAAAAAAAACATTTGCTATTTGTGAAGTAAACGTATATTAATAAATTAAAGCAAATCGAAATTTCTAATAAGTTTTTTACTTTTATATATATACCAATTAATTTTTATACAACTTATGTTTTTGTTTTTTTTCAAAAATATGGATTATTTTTTAATAAATAAGTTAGTGGATTTTTGATATTAGTGAACAAAAATTTAAATCATCTTTTCGGCCTTTTTACATGGGCCCCAAGATCTAGCTCAAAAATCTGTAATAGTAAATCCGGTACTGTATACATATATACATATATATATATATATATATATATATATATATATATATATATATATATATATATATATATATATATATATATATATATATATATATATATATATATATATATATATATATATATATATATATATATATATATATATATATATATATATATATATATATATATATATATAGTAAACTAACTTTATATTAAAACTACACATCTCATTAAGAAGTTACCTTTTAAAATATAAAAGTTATCATATTATTTTTACAAAAATAAAAAGATTTAAAAAATCAAAATAAATTTTTTTACGGTTTCTGACGTGTTAGCAGTTATTATACAAAATAATCTAAACTAATAATTATTTTTTGAACTAATACAATTTAGCTTTTTTGAAGACCCGGGTTGAAATAGCTTTGATAATTTCTTGAAGACCCAGGTTGAAATATCTTTGATAATTTTTTGAAGACCCGGGTTAAAATATCTTTGATAATTTTTTGAAGACCCGGGTTGAAATATCTTTGATAATTTTATTGTGATGGTATTAGAAACCCATTAAATTTTCACGGCTAATCTCTTAATTAAAAAATAAATGTTTTTAATTTTTACAATATAAGTAATATTTACAATATATTACAAAAATTAATAAAGCTCAAAACCTACTATGAGCCCTCTTCTATTTTGTAATTTATATTAATAACCTTCTCAAAGTTTTTGCGATAGTTAACTATTAATAATACAATTGTTACAGTAGATAAATTCCAGCAACACATTTGTTAAAATTAACTTTTTAATTGAATTTCTTAGTGTAATAATTATTTATACAATATTAATAAAAAAACATCATAGGTATGACTTTCGAAGCTAGGAAAAACAGAGGCCTAATTTTAAAAGATCACTGTTTTGTGATATATTTTATCATATAGAACTTTTTTGTCACACAAAATAAAATCTATATTTTTCGTTTACTCAACTAATTTAACTTACTTTTACCGCCATCGTGAGCACTAAATCATTTTTAGAACGATATAATTTTTTGATGCATACCCAGTGGTCATTTCGACGTCGAACGAACGTCGAGCGACGTCGGATCTCGACGTCGGATCGACGTTGGGTTTACGTTGGAAATGGAAATGTTATTTGACGTCGGATAAACTGACATCGCGCGACGTCGGCATTCCGATGTAAATCCAACGTGTTTTTTAAAAACTAAAAAACGCTGCCTAAGGCAGGAATCGAACCTCGGTCTATTAGTTACTAAATTCTATGCGCTTACCACTACAAGGACATATTAATTTGATGAGTTTATTTAGTAATTTATACTTGTAGCTATTTGGGAATTATTACTTTGATAAGAAATAATTTTGTTTAAATATTATATAAATATTAAAACGAATAGTTATATATTATAAAAAATGTATACTCGAAAATGTTAATAGTTAAAAAACTATGCTAGTGCATCATACAAAACCTTATGATGTTTTATCAACCTTTATTCAAACTTTTTTCCATTAATAAAAAAACACGCTTAGTTCACATAATTATTGAAGAGCGCAATTGCACACATATTGTTGGGTTTGGATTAAATTTTCATCAGCGATGTCTTACGACGTTGTTCCGACGTCGTTTTAAGGACGTTGGATTGACGTCGGAAGACGTCAAAAGACATCGGAGTACGTTAATATTATGACGTTGCCCGACGTCTTTTTATCGACGTTGGATCGATGTCAGTACTGCGACGTTTTTTGGACGTCTTTTATAAGATGTCGGAACAACGTCAAAATACATCGAAACGACGTCAGGGGATGTTGAGATAAAGACATCGCCCGACGTCATTTTACTGACATCGGAACAACGTCGGAATAGGTCTTTTGACATCGCTGATGAAAATCAAACGTAAATCCGACGTCGGATTGACGTCGGGTGCCCACTGGGTATCGATTAATTAAATTGAATAATAAAAAAACAAAATCAACGTTATTTAAATTAAGTTGTTTATGTTAAACTTAGAAGGGATAATAACTCAGGCTAATTTAAATATAACTTTTTAAAAGCTAATAAAAATAAATTTAATTCAAGAGCAACTGAAAACATTATATTATCCTTGAAAAAACCAAAAACTACCTCTAATACCACAGTGTTTCTAAAGTGTAAAACAAATAAATTCATAAAAATACCTCATAAATTCACGTGAAACTAAAACTTGTTCAAATTCTAAAGTTAAATTTTTTTATAGAATTAGAAACTAAGATAAAAATTGAATATTTTTATTACGGTTAAAAAGTTAAAGAAAAAAGGGATAAAAAACCATTTTTGTAATATGTCTGCGTGTTTTTATGTTGATATAAATTAGGATTAAGTAGAAATTAATGATTTCTTAGTACCAAAGGATGATTGCAACTGTTCCAAAGAAATATACTCAGAATTATCTTTTGATGAATTCCAAATCGCCTTCAAATCACTAAAAAAAAAAAAAGCTATCGGAGCTGATGGAATAAATGGTGACATAATTATCGAGTGTTTTGATCATCTCAAAAATATTCTTTATAAAGTTTATAAATCATCTGTCAACCAAGGAGTTTTTCCTAATCGTCTAAAAATTGCAAAAGTTATTCCAATTTTGAAAGAAGGAGACTGTTGCAATATCAGTAACTATCGCCCTATATCTATCCTTTCTACCTTTTCAAAAATCTTAGAGCGTATTATGTACAATAGAGTATACAATTATCTTGTCTTCAATAATCTTTTTTATTATAATCAATTTGGTTTCAAAAAAAATAATTCTACCGAACATGCAATCATCCAGTTTGTACGAGAAATCTCAAATTCCTTTCAAAGATCCCAATATACATTAGGTGTTTTTATTGACTTGTCGAAGGCTTTTGATACTGTCGACCATGAAATCCTTCTTGAAAAACTAAAATACTACGGATTAAACTATATAACTATAAAATGGCTTCGTAGTTACTTATCAACCGCAAACAATTTGTTTTTATTAATAACTATAACCAAAGCCATCTACTAAATATTTCCTGTGGTGTTCCCCAAGGCTCTATCTTGGGGCCACTTTTGTTCTTAATCTATATAAACGACTCAAATAAAGCCTCAAACTTAATGAGTATCACGTTTGCCGACGACAACAACTATTCCTGACCAATAATGACATATCCAAACTCTTTTCTACAATGAATGATGAACTCAAAAACATATCTACTTGGTTCAAATGTAACAAGTTAACTCTTAACATTAATAAAACCAAATGGGTTCTTTTCCATTCACTCTCTAAAAAACGCTATTCACCCCAACATTTGCCCAAAATATTTATTGATAAAGTTGAAATAAAAAGAGATTTTGTTAATAAATTTTTAGGAGTGGTTCTCGACGAGAACATTACATGGAAACCGCATATAGAATATATCTGCTCAAATATCTAAAAGTAACGGAGTCTTATATAAATCTAGATCATATTTAAACAAAAAAAGCTTTAACCCAACTCTATTATTCATTTATTCACACCTATATTAATTATGCCAACATTGCGTGGGGAAGCACCGAAAAAAGTAAGCTAAAATGCCTTTTTCGCCGTCAGAAGCATGCGATCCGATTGATTAATTTTGCAGATCGTTTTACTCATTCCAAACCATTATTTATGGAGATGAAAATAATTAATATTTACGAGCTCAATGTTTATAACATTTTATGCTTTATTTACATGTGGAAAAACGAGCTCAATGTTTATAACATTTTATGCTTTATTTACATGTGGAAAAACGATTTAACTTTACCTGTCTTTAAAAACCTTGTTTCTCTAAACACAATTAATAAATATTTACTTAGAAATAAAAATTTTGTACATGAACCTATTTGCAGAACAAAATTTAACAAATTTTGCATTACATTTCGAGCACCCTATCTTTGGAATAAAATTGTTATACCTAAATTTGAATATATCCAATACATTTCCGATCTTTAAAAGTAAACTTAAAAATTTTGTTTTATCTATTGATGATATATTTAAATACTTTTTATAACAATCACGTATTTGTCTTTTTAATTGTAAGACTGTTGTATTTTCTCTTGCCTTTTAAAAAAAGAGATGTATTACTGTATTTACTATGTATATATATGTATTTATATATTTACGTTTTTATAAGATCTGATGATATGATCAGACTTTTTATTATATATAACATTAGTGGTTTGATTTATATTTCCAATTTATATCACGATTTATTGTAATTTTTTAGTTTTGTTTATGTATTGATTTTAAAAAAATTGTAAAAGGTTCTGATGATAAGATCATTACGATCTTCTTTCAGAAGCCTATTTTATCTTTGTTTATCTTTGTAAACAACGACAAAAATGAAACAAAAAAAAATTATTTTTTCTAGAATTATGCTTTGTTGAAGAGTTTTTTAATGTGTTACCGCATCTTTAATGTGTTACCGCATCTTTAACACTTGGATCTTTTGATTTTGCAGCATCGTCAAGTGAGGATTTTGTGAACCAAAGCTGCTATGCTATACTCACTGCTATACTCAAGCAATAGTGGAGCATTGATAAGTGTGCACTGTGACAATTCAATCAATTATGAGTATAACATTGTCTGTTTAGTTTTCTTGTGACATAAATTAACGCGAGATTTTATGGGGTATTTTTAGCTATCCCGTATGATGCATATTTGCAGGATCTGCATTTTTTATTCTTACATCACCTTTCCTAAAATTTTTCAAACATTAAACTGTTAGCCAGCATTGAGCTATTATTTTTGATTCTTGCATTTTAAAGACAAATCTCAACTATTGGTTCCAATAGTCGGTGAAAGTTTGTTATTGGCATTAGCTAAACGTTATTCACATTTAGTTTTAAGGGAAAATTTATAGTGTGTATTTTATCAACGTTTATCCATATACAATAAATCAACATTGAATTATATGCAATGGATCACTTTGGATTTATATAGTATCAATTTTTATGATGTTTCTACATGCGTTGGTACATTGTAACTGCACAAGTTGTTTTTTCAACGTCGGGATTAGTCTTGTCATTAATATCAATTCCTAAAATGCGGTAGTGGTGTAATGGTAGAGTGCTTGCTTTAAGCAAGAAGTTTTGAGTTTGATCCTCGCCACGTCCCTGGTAGTACTTGCTTAACTTGTTTCTCTGCGCAGCATTCATGTTCTTAAAAATTTGTGTTTCACATTTAAAGAACTGAGAGAGGGTTGTAGCGACAGTAAAGTAGCCTCCTTTACTGTAAAGGCTCATCCGGCTTTGAGGAGGTGAATAACATAAAAAAAAGCACACATAACATTGAATAAAAGTTCCATTTGCATCAGAAAAAACAGTTATAAATGTTATGAAAATGTATATGTTATGCAAGGTTTTTATACGTTGGTCCAATATTTGTGGAGAATACTTCCTGTCACCTTAAACTTATCGACCAAATTTTGAATCACTTTCTCGTGAGGTGGTGGAGGTTTCGAGTAAGAAATAATTGAAAGTTTTTTTGTTTATACAAAGTTAGCATTTTTCAAACATCCTCATAAACTGCTTCTAAGTAATTGGCAGTTTGAGTGCTAAACTAATAATATTCCTGTTATTATTAGTTTAGCACACTCCATTTGTACATTCAATAATGAATATAAAAGTATATACCCTTTTTAAAAAAACAAACTATAGTATTAAACTAAAAAAAATGGAAAGTTTTATAAAAGAGTTTGTTAAAAAATTCATTCCTTTTTGAATAGGGAACAAAAACAACGAAACAAACAAAAACTGCGGTTTCACATCAAAACTAATACAACGTAGCGAATTTAATAACTAATACAACGTAGCAAATTAAATAACTTTGAGAGAGATTTTATAAATTTAGTTAAGCCAATAAAGTTTAAAAATAGGAAAGACTGATTTAAAATAAAAATAAAAACAGATGTAAAAATTTTTTCTGTTAAGAAGTCCTTGTGTTTGCCGATAAAACAAACAACGTAAAAAAAAGATAGATAAAGATAATGAAAAATTATTATTCGAAAGCTTTACAAAAACTTATAAAGGTGCTCAAAATGCTATAAATCTATTAACTTATAGGCCAAACATATTGCGTCAAAATTGAATTTAAGTAACTGAGTAGTATTCATTGCAAAATCATCGCTATTCGTAACTTTAAAAGATTACAAAGAAACAATTTTAAGAAAACCAATTTTTCGCCTCATAACTCCAGGTAAAACTTAGAAAAAACAGGAAATAAATATTAGACAACATTAATTAAAGCTTAAAAAACATAATACAATAAAGCCAATTAAAAAATATTTGCAAAATCATAAAACGGTACAACAACATTAGAAATCAAAATTACTCCCTAAAGAAATTCTATCCATCTTGTAATACCGGAATATTTAATAATACCAATTATTTTGCTAAATAGCACACTGTCATGAGTGAAAATCATCTGAGAGTTTTCAAATACAACAGTCATGTTGTATTAAAAAAGCAAGATGAATAAAAATAAATGACGCATTAGTGTTTAAACATGAGATTATTTATATATATATATATAAATATATATATATATATATATATATATATATATATATATATATATATATATATATATATATATATATAATTGTATATAATAATACATATATATATATATATATATATATATATATATATATATATATATATAATATATATATATATATATATATATATATATATATATATATATATAATTGTATATATAAATATATATATATATATATATATATATATATATATATATATATATATATATATATATAATTGTATATATAAATATATATATATATATATATATATATATATATATATATATATATATATATATATATATATATATATATATATATATATATATATATATATATATATATATATGTTTATATACACATAATATTACATTAATAATAAAATAAGTAAATATAAATTTAGTAAAACAAAATTAACAGTATTAAAACATAAACCCTTAACTTTAACTTTAGGCATGGTCCTGCTTTAACTCAAACCGTTCAGATGATGCATGTACGTTTCCTGGAAGAAAGATGATTTACGTTTTTATTATTAGTCAAAACTTTAATTTTTTTGAGTGTATTTTTGCGTACTGTTAAGTTAAACACCTTAAAAAAGCAATTTTTCTTTTAACTTAGTTAAGTTTGTTTTGCCGTTTAAGAATATTTACCATGTCCAAAAATATAAAAAATACATATAATTGGCTTGAGCAAGAAAAAATAAGTTTTATCATATAAAAAGTAATATTTAAAAAAAAATTGCAACTGTAAGTTTATAAACAAAAAAATAAATTTATTAGAAAAAAATTATATTTTTGAGTAAGAAAACTGTTTTTGAAAACTTGATGGGGGATATTTATTTGGCAAAAATCAGGAAAAAAATATTGTTGGAGTCCATGCCTTATTTTTTTCAAGAACTGTATAACAAGGTGTATGTTAGCGTATATTGATTTTAAACACTTTTAATGCATTAAATTTATGTAGAAGTTTACAAAGCACAGTTCTTGTTACTCCAAAGAGGATTCTGTACGAATCATTTTCAAAACTAATTGTAAAATTTTAATTTTAAATAGTCAACAAAGTTATACGTTTTTTAAACTAAATTAATTAAACAATAATTGGTAACTAACATTTTTAGCAAATATTTGATAGTACTTTAGTCCCCTCTAGCAAGTTGCCCTAAAATAGGCACATAAATTTAACAGAAGTTTGGATCAACACCAACTAGAATGTTAAAACTAGGATCAAAGAGTATGTTCTTGACAAAAACAAAAAAGGCACACGTAAATGTTAAAATTATGAATAAGAAAAATAACATAAAGAAAATAATAATAAAAACTAGCAGTAAATCTAAAGTATTACGCCAAACGCATTTTAAGCTCCTTTTTTAATTTATTACTTCAATCACAAATTTTAATAAAATCACGCGTAGTTATCATAAATAAAAGTTAACCAATAACATTTTAATAATTTAATGATATTATTTCAAAAGATTGGTCACTGATTTAGAGTTACAAGCTGTACTTAAGTACATCTCAGTAAAATGCGCATTTTTTAGGGGCTATAGAAATCCATGAGTAAAATTTATAAACATTTATATTTTGCAAAGTTTAAAATATTTAAAACATTAAAAGTTTTAACGATTAAAATAACTACTCTTATTTTACTTTGCGCTAGTTTAAGTTTAAGTAAAACTGATATTGCATAAATCTTCTGCATAAATCCATGATGCAGTGTGAGCTCAGTAACCAAGTAGTGACTCTAAATCACTTTTATCTTTATTGTTTTGTTAGATGTAATATTTTTTCTAATGCATTTTCAAAATATCCCTATCAACGTTTTAAAGTACTGGTTAGGGGAAGTAACTTCTTAACGACTCCAGGTCAGGTCAGGTCAGGTCTAGCATCATCACAATCACCATACTACTAGTATGAAATAACGCAGTACTACCTACCCCATATCCTGCTGCCTTATAGATTATTCTTTTTTAAGCAAAGGCGAGGAAAAATAAACTCCAACTCAAAAATTTTATGCTTTATAGCTCTTGGTTGAGACAAGACTAGGATAATGTCTTGATAAAATACTTATCTTGGGAAGGTGTTAAACTAATAGTGGGAATGCAAATCTTCATGTTATCTTCTAATGAGGATAAAACTCTAAAACTCAGTTTGATGGTTTTGGAGCATGCTGGTAGTAAGGTTTTCCGAATTCTGTGATATTTCTTCAAGAGGCTGATTCCATTAACAGCAGTAACATGTCAGAATGTTAACTATCCTATTTAGCACATGGAAAGCCCTGTTAATGCATTTGTTGTGCATTGTCAAATAATGACCATTAAAAACCTACTATATTCAAGCAAGTGACAGCTTTATGATCCCACATCCATGACAACCTATCACAAACAAAAACATTGGTGATATTTTAAGCACCGCTTACTTTAAATTAGCTGCAGTTAGAAAATCGCGTTAATGATTTTAAAGATTGTGGAATCGAACCTTATAATCTACTTGTGTTTAGCGAACATGACTTTGCTACTCCAAAAACTAATGATTATAATGTTGTATCTACTATAATGCTTGTCCTCATTTATACAATAATGCTAGTCTTCAGAGCCAAGTAGTAGAAAATCATCATATAAACCATTCAGAAGTTCTTACAGCAAATGCTAATTCCGATGCATTGAAAAAGTTGATTAGAGTTTTTGATTTCAAACCATTGCCGAAAGCAGAAGAACGCGAAAAAGCAAAAAAAAAAAAAAGCTCCAGCATTCTTACCACTACACCCTTCAAAAAACTGCTAAAATAAAGAAAAAAACAAAACAAAAAAAGAACAAAAAAGTTTTAAAAAAAAGAGAAAAAAAGATCGTGAAGCTAAAAAGGGTGAAAACAAAATTAAGGAATTTATAAAAATAAAGTTAAGTTCCTGTTGGCTTTTATAAAACCCAGGACAAACAATCTAGTTGCATCAACTTCAAAAGATGATGTTATAAGATGTCCTGCTTGTGAAGAGAACTTTTGTGAACCTTCAACAGAAGAATGGATTCAGTGCTGTATATAACAAAAGTAGCGGCACAGTTTTTTAAAAAACATCATTTGTTAAACCATGTAAAAAATTCAAAAGATAAAATATGTTTAACTATTTTTTAGTGTTGTTATCTTACTCGAAAGTCAAAGACATTTTACCCCAGTATCGGGGCAAGATGATGACTTGTTAAAGTTGTGAAAAAAAAAATATTCTTTACCATCCTTGAAAATAAATTGGTAACCAACGAAAATTTTTAAGATAGTCATCCTGCCTCGGTCTCCCCTACTTATATAAGTAAAAATTTTCTATTTCTTTTTATTAATTTTGTCAAAGCTTTTAGATTAAATCTTGATTTCTTTTAATTAAAATAACTTTTCTCACCTGGCGATTACACATGTGGGCAGGGGTAGGGAGATTTAATTGAAAAAATTCCAAAAAAAAAATTTCTATAGTTTATTAAAAATCATAGAAATGAAGAGACCATATAAAGAATTATAATCAAAATAATCGGTGTGGAACCGACTTAACATAATTCGTTTTATAGGTCTGGACAGCTAGTTTATTATCATTTTTAAAATTAGATCGGTATTTTTTATTTTTAAATAGATATAAAATGCATAGCAGTTATGGACCGTATAACTTAAAATATTTCTTTTGTTCTGTTGCGACGGCGAGTAAAATGCTTAAATTTACAAGAAAAGATGAAAAACCTTCCTTAAAGTTTCTAGTAGTTGTTTATATTATGCCTTTTGAAACATTTATAATTAATATTGTTGGTGGAATCGAGTTAATCTCTATTTTCTCAACGCAGTTAAAACGGATTAAAAAAGCTTAAATAGAAATTAGGAAAAAAAAATATTTTCTTTGACAATTTATAATTTAAGTTTTGAATTAAATGATATAAATGAAAAATTATTTTTCTTTAATATAACTTTTACGGCTTGTATTTTAAAAAAATTTCTCAGAGATAATTTGTTTTGTTAAAACAGAATTTATGACTTTTATAAAGTATCTCTTTGAACTTCTTTAGAGTTTTGCTCAGTAGGTTTTTTTTATTAAGTAAAAAGAAAAAAAAATTAAAAAGAAAAACGTTAGTAGTAATTACTCATTTCCTCTATTTCCTTAAGGAATATTTTATTGTCGAAATGTCTTTGCAATAGTTAAAATAAATCCAGCACCGACCAAAGTCTTCAGTTAAATATTCCATTCAAGAACTTAAGATATCTACAGTCTGCAAAATAAAGCTAAAGTTCGGATTTCATATTATACCGCAAATATATCGTACTAAGTTCGGATTTCATATTATACCGCAGATTTAGTACACACTAAGTTAAATAACATAAAATCATGATAGGCATAATTCATTTTAAGGTGGTACCAGGGTAAAGGCGACTTTTTTTACAAAAAATTAAAAAATATCATTATACTTTAGCTCTTTTTTATTAGTGGACAAAAAAATATAAAGTAGTTTGAAATTTTAGTGATGACGTCATTGATTATGAGCATAATTAGTGTTATTTTACCCCTAAAACTGCCTACTCTTTCATCTAATAAAACTAACTTAAAAATTGTCAAAACTGTTTGAAAATTTAAACTTAAGTTCATTAACGTATTTAGAATGTTGTCTATGAAACAGATTTTTTTTAAACTTTTTTAATTTTACCAGGTTGACATTCAAACTTTAAAATATAAAATTTAAGGGAAGTTCAAGACCAAAACATGATAAAAATCACTAATCCTGTAGCCCCATCATTATAGTTAATAACAGCAGAAGCTACAGACATTTTTAAAGTACTATTCACAACATAAGTTTGTTTCGGGCATTTTGTCCAAATAATATTATTGAGAGACTCGTTGACGTTTTGAGTTTCACCATGCATACACTTTTTCAAAAGTTCATCGCAACCGAGATCTTTAAAAGAAAATACTGGTTTAATTATTTCACAGACAGTTGTGTCAATACTAATATTATCTTTGTATGTTTTACCATTAATTTTGTTTCTTTGAAATTTACACCAAGTTTCAGCTGTACGAGGACAATACTGATGTCGTTTTTCAGGATCATCGTGCTCACTTGAATGGTGTAAAACTGCAGCAATTGCTTTCTTCATTGCATATATATTGTTGGTATTCTGCCTAATAGCCATACCATAGTGATTTTGCAAGGTATTTATCACTTTTTCAGTTAGCCTTCCTTTCCCACCTCCAAATTCTTTACCATCAGCAAGTTTTTTCCCCTTATAGTTAGCTTTAATTGTGCGAAGACGTGCCCCAACACGTTTCTGAACATGTCCCACACATTCTCCTTTAATAATTTTGTAACCTGGATAAGGATCAGATTTTGATACCTCATCAAAAGATTTAGTATCTCCATCGCCTATGTAAAAGGTATATCGTAAGTTATGCAACCGTTCTGATCGGTGAAACATTTTTTTAAGCCTTCAACTTCTATCGCACCTGCACTGCCAGTATAGTTAATAGAACAAATATGTGAAGTTTTCCAATAAAAATAACCAATAGTGTCCTTTTTATGCGCCCATCTTTCGCACTGCATTTGCCTTTCGAAATTAGTGTCACAACACCGTTAAGGGATGAGTAACCCCTTTTTTGCCATGTACCATCACCACTGACTTTTGCATTCTGGGAAAAATTACTATTTGTATTTTCAGACATATAATTAACTCTTTTTCCAGCTTTAGTCATCGATTCCTGAGATGTTTGTACATAAGCATTATGCAAATCAGAGTTCAAGTCATCAAACGTTGTTTGAGTCATCGGTGGTAGCATATTCATGCAACGGCAAAATGTTTTCAATGGAGAATACCCCTGACCATTCTCCCGAAAAGCAATAAGTACCCTTTTATTTACTTCATAACTACTTCTTCCTGGAGCATTAGATAATCTATTACATTCCTTTGAAGAACAAAACTTTAAGTTCCAATCGCAATCGTTACAAGAAATTTTGAAGAATTGTGCTAATCCCCTTTTTTCCAAAATCAAATGTTTAATGCTGATACTGCTAATGTAATCAGGACATCGACCAATGGTAGTAATTAAAGATACAAATAATTCACTGTTAATAATAAAGTTACTATCGAATGCAGTGAGAGGAGATGAAGAATTGTCTTTCGATTCTAAAGAAATATCTAACTTCTCTGCAGAAGACGATTTATTTACAACTTTTTTTGTAACATTTGATGCTGTATTACCATCATTTCTTGTAATTTTTCCTCTAAAAACCTTTCTTTTGTTACCTTTAGAGGACTTATACCTGCTTGAAGAACCCATTTGTAAATAAAAACACTAATAAATCTTTAATTATAACTCAATTTAAACTGAAGGGAGGATTGACAAAAGTTAACTACCGTCCTTCAGGAGCTTTACTTTGAGAACAATTCTTGTGGTTTCAACGTACAGCTTATAGCTTCTAAAAATATTAAAGGAGAAGTCAAACGTCTTGAGCATTGTTTAGAAAAATTTGATGTTAATCGCTTATTTGGTTTAGGAGACATTGGAGAAAAAGCGTTGCTAAGGTCGTTGCTATGAAGCCGGAACCAAACTGCTTTTCAAAAAAGGGCAAATTTGATGAAAATATAGAAGATTTTCATTTTTTTGAAAAATGTGTATTGAAATAGGTAAATTTAAGAATTCAAAACATTCATTTTCGTATTTTTCAAAATTTTACCAAAAGTAGCTCTTTTTTTACCCTGGTACCACCTTAAATAAATTTTAAAAAACTGTTTGCAATACACAGTAAAATTTTTGGTGTTTTTTCCTTTAAACAATTTAATCTTTTCTCTTGCAAACCGGATATTTAACGGAAATTTGTGATAACTTAAACTAATAAACATAACTACTATGAGTTGGAATTGGTTTTACAATAGAATTTAGCATCTTCTTTTTTTAGGGGTTTACAAAATGGTATTTTATATTCTTATCATCAGAATAAAGTTTTCTGTTTTTAAATATTTTTATTCTTATATTTAAAATAAAGCAATTTGTTTTTAAATCCAGTAAAAACCCTGCAACAATAACAAGTTCTTTGAGAAAAAACGTTTTTTAAACAGGTAGATATCTATACAAGCTATAAACGTTTTTAAGTTTTATATTTCAAAAATACAATTGACTCTTGATATCTCGAACTTGTGTAAATCTCAATTTTTATTTCCAGTCCCTTACGCAATCGTTTGAGCCAAAATCCTCTCGATATCTCGAACTCTCGATATTTCGAACTTTTACCCGGTTTCCTGAGAGTTCGAGATATCCAGAGCCAACTGTAACTTAGAAACTTCTTCTGATCTAAACATTTTTTTGTCTAATTAGTAACTACCAAAATAATAAAAAAATTAAGAAAACTATTTTATGACATTATTTAATTGGTAAAAAATAAATAATGATCATTGATAACTCCATTGTCTGATTGTTATCAAACGTTGCATTTAGCATTTATACATAGCTATAAACAAAATGCACTAAAATGGTTAAAAGAAAAATACTAAAAATTTTGTGGCATTATTGTTATTATTATTATGGTATATTCTTATTCCAAATATAAGTGACTTTACGTTATACAAAACTAAAATGCTGCAGATAGATAGGTCTCTAATTATTCTGTCTCCTTCTCTTTGTCAGAGAAAACTTTTTCCATGTTTTTTGTCCTGCAATTTCAAATTTTTACTTAAGTGTCTTGAGTTTCATTCATTAATTGCTATTTAATTTATGTAGTTCAAGATGTGACTGCCAAGTTTTAAAAACACGTTAATAATTCTAACAGTTCCCTCAAATTCAAAAACTGCTTAGTCAAAAAACTTGAAATATTGTTTTAATCATTAAATTGAGCATATTAAAATACCGTGCAAATGTTTGTAAATATTGAACTTCAGATACTGTTGTTTAAGGTTCATAATTTTTTAAATGCTGTTAAGTGACTGGGGTCATAAAAAAAGTGACCGGGGCCCCGGTCCCGCCTAAAATTGAGACTTTTTGCAAAGCCAACCCCGGCTCCGGCAAAATTATAAGATTTAGCAGCCGGGGCCAAAAAAAAGTTATAATACTTTATATATTATAACTTTTTTTACGTTTATTATTTGTTGAATACTGGCACACATTTATATATATTTTAAACTATAATTTACTTCCAACAAGATTGCAAGCAAGTTATGAATTACTTTAAAATAGAGAACAAGTAGGAAATGTATAACTGAAGACTTGAAAAGTTGTTAAATTTATTAAAAAGGAAACATAAAGCGGGTAAAAGTTTTTTTTTTGTCTTTAAGAAAAAAAACTGGATTAATAATATTATAGCATGAAGGGACAGATACAGTAAAAGGATGAAACTTGTTGAATAAAAAGCAATATTTGCAGTAAATAAATGAGTTTTATTGTTTAACGAAAATTGTGGATTTAAAGTCCAGAATTTAAATCCATCAGCCACTGAAAGCCATAATCTGTTACAGAAGAGGGATCAATTTTAAAATTGGCAGCTTTTTCTAAGCAATTAAAAAGTAATTTTTTCAACACAAGAGTATAAAGTTGAGTCAGCAAATAGAGCCCCTTAAGATTTCATGAAGATCACTGTTATAGATAAGATCGTCGTTGTAAAATACAGGAGTAAAAATAAAACCTTGTGGAACTCTTAGAATTACTTGAAATAAAGAAGAGTGTAGACTTTCAAAAATAACTTTACTACTGCGGTTAGAAAGAAATAGTTTCATAATCTCAAAACCTTTATATAAAGAAACTACTAACATAATGAAGACTAATCGCAGGATAGTTAGAGAGGTCAAAATGTTTTCTAGAGTTTTAAAAAAATGAAACCACTTGTTAAGCACTTTTTGAAAGTTCCGCAAAAATTAAAAAGAGTTCTGGAGAACAATTTTTTATGATTATGAAGAAAATAAATTCGGTAGCACAAACTGGGAGTCGTGTTTAATTGAGAATTAACTTTAGCATTCGAAGCCAGAGTGGTTTGAATGTTTAACAAAGGGTTAATCTGTTTAACTGTCGGGAAGAATATGGCTATTATATCCAAGAGTCAAACTAGAGTAAGATTTCTATGCCAATAACTGATGGTGAAAAATATAGAGTAGAATAAGACTTGACTTGAAATTGAAGGGAAGCAGTTAAAGCTTCCAAACTTTTATTCCAGAAAGAATAAAAGTTTCCAAGATTCAATTTATGCATACATATTATGGATATAAACATGTTTGCTACTTATTTAGATGCTGGCATACAATATCTTTTCATTATTATAAAAACTTTGGTATTTATATGGTGTAGTATTTGCCAAAAGAGTAGGTGATCAGGTCAATGTGTGGTGTGACTCTAGCAAGACAAGAAAAGGAGGCATAATCTTAGACAGATTAAAAAATACATTGTATCAAACAACGTCTGTTAGTAAAGATTAAAGTAATTTAGGTATTAGCATGTAGAGAGGGAGCAGCTTCAGTAGAAAATAGTTGTGATAGAAGTAAAAAAAATTTTCAGAGTGTGTCTTTGATATTGTATGAATGAGCCTTAGTAAAGAAATAAAATGCTATAAATTGTTTATATTAGAGAAACAACATAAATAAGGAAGGCTAAAGCCTGATGATGATGATGCTGCTAATGATGATAATGACGATGCTCATCGTCATTATCATGATAGTCATCTTTATCATGATCATCGTCAACAGGCTTTAGCCTTCCTCTTTTATGCTGTTGATGATGATGATCATCATCATGATAGCAACGATGATTTTATGATCATCTTGATCATAATGATGTTCATGAATGCATATAGATACAAAACATAACGTGAATTTTGAATAAAAAAATATACTTTAGAATGTACAAATGCAGTCCCGGTCAAATATCAACCCCGGTCACTTACTAATGCTGTTTCCTTTAAAAATTTGCATCTTTTTTGAGATTTTTACTAATTACTAAATAAATATCTAGTAAATTGTAAAAATTTTTATTCATAATTTAAAGGTTAAAAAGCAACAATCAAAAAATATATTGAACGCATCAACAAATAAAAACTAGTAGACAACAACAAGTCAAGCTAGCATATTTTGATGCAAAATTTTTGCACTCGTAAATAAATAAGAAACGATATGTTACGCAATGTAAACAAAAAGCATTAATACAGTTTATAGATGGAAAAAGAAAAATTTCAATTAGATTTCTAAGGAAAGGAAGATAAACCTCAATAGTAGAAAAGTTTTTTTTCATTAACATGAAAACGGTTAAATTAAGAGTTTCAAACAATATAATAATGCTAAACTTAATAGTAGCAATATTAATTAATGATGTTGCGGCAATATCTCTTTAACTTTGATCTGTAGCATGTGCTTACCATTTTATAAAGTCTTTTTTTTATTAAATCTTATTGAAACATTTCTGGTACAATAATTAATGGCCGAAAAGGTTAGCTCGCAGCGTTGCTGACGTGCATTGCCGAGGTTCAAATCCTTGCGACGGAACCTTTTTTTTGAATCATTTTTGATTTTTTTAAATAAAAAAGAAAACATTTTTGATGTTTTTTGGACATTATATACATAATATATATAATGCAATTATAAAGGTAATATCTATACAACAATAATCTATACAAAACAATAAAAAAAAATTTTAAAAAAATTATTTGCTGTTTTATTAGGTTTTTTGTTTATAAAATTAATAAGCAACATTATTAAAACCGTTTTCCACAAGTCGAAATATTCGCGCTTAGCGAATTTTTTCGCCCTGATAAAACGCAAAATTGATTTGCACTATTAGTTTTTTTATAAGAAAGTATAAGAAAATAAATGCTCAAATCTGTTATGAACATTTCTGTTAAAAAACTGTTACTGCAAGAACGAACAGCAGGATTAACCTCATGTGGGGTTAGTCTTCGTGCGGCCGCTCGAAGATAAACCTTCTTAAAAAGTGCAACTTTCGGAATTGACAGTGTACAAATTTACATATGTGAACTCTTGATTTAAGTCTTGCTCCTTAATTTTGTTTAACATCACATGATATAATATTTAAAACTTAATTAGTTTTCGCTTAAGGCTATTTGAAATGAATCTGACTTTTTTTTTCGCTGCAGCGAAAAAAAAGTCAGATTATTCAGTATAATGTATCAGAAATATATTTTATGCATAATATATGCTGACACATATATTGTACATATAATATATGTATCAGCATAATTTCCAAAATGTTTTATCTGTGCATGCTTATCGATGAAAAAATTTGCTTCGCGCGAATATTTCGTCTTGAGGAAAACGGCCTTTAGTGGCCTAATTGGTTCGTTCGCAGCGTTTCTGAAGTAAACTGTCGTGGTTCAAATCCTACCAATGGCACTTATTTTTTTTTTTTTTTTTACGTTTTTAAAAAAATTATTCTGAAGTTTTATAGAAATTATATACATAGCATAAATAAAAATATATACTATAACAAACAAAATTTCTAAAAACATCCGAACTCCGGTAGATATTTGTTGCGCATAAGTCATGATAGAGATACCTGTGTTATAAATGTTCTCAGGTAATTAGTCCTAATATGTTGCGGTTGGTCTTAAATGTAATAAAAAAAAATTAATAATCCTGTCCTGCTTCTCTAAAAGTTGCTGATGTAGAGGCGTAAAAAAAAATTAACTTGAAGCCGGCAAAAACATTAAAACATTATTTCAATAAATAAAAGTCTATTTTGATATACTCATATTTTTAGCATAAACAAATAGAGCTAGATTGAAAAAATTGAAAATATTTTGTAATAAGGGGCGGATTTGAATTCTCGCTAAACGACACAACTGACAGCGCGCTTAACCACCGAGCTATCGAGGTTTTGCAATTTAAGAGAAAAACTAAACTTTTTATAAATTTCTTAAATTAACTACGTACGCAAAAAAGATGCGTATGTTAATTTTTTTGCTCTTGTGGTAACTTTACCCCATTAAAAATGTTTGAAAAAAAATTTTTTTTTTAATGGTTTTGTAAAAACTTGTACGAAACTTGTTACAAAAGCGTTACGATGGGGATCAAAAAGGGTCAAAGTTGCTTAAAGTAATTTATGGACAACCCTTAAGGTGGTAGTACCCTTTAAGGTGGTAGTACCCTTTAAGAGGCAAAAAATTTAAAACTTGATATTATGTGGGAACATTTATGTTTTTCTGAAATGTTAGATTAACTAATTTCAGAAAATAACCAAAATTATTTTTTTTACCCTCCTGCTTAATAATTATGATTATAAATTAGCAAAATTTAGACAAAAAAATTGACCTTTTTTTAACAAGAATATCTTGAGAACCATACATGTTCTACAAACCAAATTTTATAAGTAGTTTTATTTATGTTCAAAAAATGTGCTGAATTAAAAATTATACAATAAACAACATTTAATAACTTTAAAATCATTATATTTTATCAATAAAAAGAAAAAAGTATAAGTACAGCTTACTAAAATTCAAATTTTAATATAAAAAAAAGTTAATTTTTTTTGGTTCATTACAAATACACTCAAAAAAAATTACTGAAAGTTTGAAAAAAATTCAATGAGCGGTTAAAAAATTAAAAGATTCACAAAAATTTAAACGCAAAAAAAAACGCATATTAAAAAAATACTATAAGTACATTAAGTTTTTTACACAATCAAATCTACTAAAAACCACCACTGTTGTATGCAACATCTTCTGCTTCATTATGTTAGTCAATAAAGCCTTTTTTAATGGCCCCTAACTTTTTCCTCCTGTTTTTTGTGGCACCTGTACTTTTTATCTCATTCTGTTTAATGCGTACATAATCTATATTTAGAGAACTTTTTGTTGTAAAATAGGCAAAATTTATTCAAATGCTGGTAGTAAACCCTGAACTCCATTAATGAAGTTAATTATTGCAGAGGCCAAAGCAATTTTAAAAACTGTTATTTCCACATGAACTCTTTTGAGTGCGCGAGTTCAAACCATCTCATTTAGCGATTCATTGACATTTTGAGTTTGGTCATGTAAACCTTTCTTGAGCAACGCATCACTGCCAAGAATTATTTCTAAATAATTTCTTCTTTGTACGAATTTGAATCACAAACTTGCATATAAGAGTTGGTATCTCCACCAGCAATGTATGTCATGTAATCAATTTTAGGCTCTTTGACAGATTGGTTGAATATTTGTAGAGCGCCTTAAGATTCCATACTTCCTGAGCTACCCTTATGATTAACATGTGATCTTCCAGTTCTCCTAAGCTGGAGTACCTATCTTCTTAAACATATCTTGCACTGATAACAACTTTTTGTTTCAGCAAAAGCATCAATACGATTTCCATGAGATATTGCTGTGACTATACTATTTATTGAGAAATATCCTCTGCGCTGCCATAAACCATCTAAACTAACAGCAACATTGACAATTGATTCATCATCATAATTTTCAACAAGTTTTTCATTACGTATGTTCTATTTGTACTCACTCTAGAGGTTTCAAAGTAAGCAACAGGAAGTTTATTATTAATGTTATGGTAACCTCGAAAAACTAACACAGTATATAGATTAATCTCTTTAATTTTTTACCATTGATTACTTCATTTTTATTTTCTATTCATTTTGAAGTTAAAAAATTCATCCTCCAGGTAAAATCTTGAGAAGAAGTGTGAGAAAGACCCTCTTTTTGATTAATATTGTGTACAATATTTGATTAATATCGTGTACAATATTTGATTAATATCGTGTACAATATTTTATTAATATCGTGTACAATATTTGATTTATATCGTGTACAATATTTGATTAATATCGTGTACAATATTTGATTAATATCGTGTACATTATTTGATTAATATCGTGTACAATATTGACAAATAACATTCTAAAGCATCTTTCGATTGCTTTCAACAAACTTGAAAATAAATATGAATTTGTAATTGTATTACACTCTTTTTCTATATTATAAAGTTTTCTACAGCTAGATAAATTTTTTTTTTCCAGATACCGATTAACTTACATTGCTTGGTAAATGTGCAGACAAAACAGTTTGTCATAAAGTATGTGAATTATTTAGAGAATCTTTTTCTAATTTATGAATTTCTAATTTATTTTCATTTCTTTACTCTTGCTTAAGCATATCTATTTTTTTGAACCCATTTCTTAAAAAACTTATCAAAAACAACCCATCGATGAATAAAATTTTGATAGAGTAATTATCTATACCTTATAGAAAGGAATATGAGGTTTCAATTTATGGATTAGATCGAAAACCAACAAGAGTTCTTATAGAACAATTTAGTCATAAGCACACAAAAAAACTACATAAATTAAACATGTATTTCTCAAGATATTGCAAGAAATATATCTCTAAGGGCCGTTGTAGGGCACTTTATTTTCCAGTACCAAATCTATTAAGGATAATTTAGACGTTTGGATTATTTTTTTTTTGAATTTTTTTTTTTTATTATTATAAGAGAAGATATCGATGGCATAGTGCACATATATGGTAAGTAGAAATTTTTGTCAAATTGAGATAAGTACGCAAATAAATGTGTTTTTATTTATAGTTTATCGTTCATAGATATGGTATGTGTACAATAAACGATAAAAAAGCCTACTAATTGACAATATGTGGTAAATACAAAAACTCTTCCTATTATAATTACGCGCGCAAATGACAGTTTTTTCAGTTTTTAATCTTTTACTTACCACATCTGTGCACTATGCCATCGATATAATAAATTAATGAAAATTAAAAAAAACTGAATTCAAAAAAATATATATTTTCAGCCTGTTTTTTGGGGTACTACCACCTTAGTATGGTTAAACACATTATCTCGCGAGCTTGTACACGTTAAACTATTTTGGGAAATTTTACCTGCCCACACCAAGCATATTAAGACCACCTGTTTATTAATTTTGATTTCTTATTAACAAAATTGTTTTACCCGAAGCCTTTATAAATCTTTATAATTAAAACATTAGAAATTTCGTAACATTGTTTTAAGTGTTGTTTTACTTCTTTGCCTATTTGAAGATATTTTGAAAAAGGATAAATAAAACCAGCAGTTTTTTTTAACTAATCCATACCAAGTCGTTAAACCACAATATTATATTCTGGTTTAAAGACTTGAAGAGTCTGAGTTTAAATAATATCTAATATCTTCAATAAAAGATAAAGGTTCTAAAGTTATTTTTCGATACGGCATGAATTGTTTTTTTTTTTTTTTTTTCATTTTCAGATAATTGAGAAGTGCACGGTGTCGAAATGATTAAGTTTTTAGTTTTATTAACCTGTTCTAAAAATATATGCTTCTTGTTAAAATATGTAAAAATATTGACTTGATTTCTTTTCGCAGTATTTTCGCTTCTTTGTTAATTGTGTAAAACTTTAAAATAGCGCTTGACATACAAAACATAAAACTTTAAAATATCACTTGAAATATTTAAAAAACTAAATTTTGAATTAAAAAATAAAAATAAAGCAAGTATATTTTTATAAATGACCGATTATATTAGTTAAACAAATACAAAAGACTAAAAAGCATGCAATCGTTAAATTCGAAACGATGAAAAATTATAAAATAATAGTAATAATAATTAAACTAATGCCAAAACAATATTTATTTTATTCTAAGGAAGTCGAAGATTTCAGAAATGTTTTTTTTTTTTAATATTTTTTATTATTTTGAATAAGTAAGCGAACATTTACGCTAATCGACGACATCAACTTCTACACAGTGTCTTTGGCAGTTTTTTTTCTTACTAATGTCCACTTTCTAATCAAATCTTTAGCTGTACTCGTGGTTTGCCACTCTTACACAAATATCCTTTGTCAGTTTCCGAAAATTCTTATTGGGACGGAACTGTGGGCAGTTTGGTGGTTTCAAGCTTTTTGATATGAATTTGATATCTCTCAAATTGCACCACTCTATGGTCTTCTTAGAATAATGAAAAGAAGTATGATCAGTCCAGAACCAAGAGGAAACTACGTGAATTCGATAATATGGAAAAAGTCTAGCTTGAAAGCATTCCTTGATGTAAACATCCGAGTTTAAAGTTGACAATGTGACATAAGCTTGAGATCTCAAACTGCAGCTGCATTTTGCTTGCACAAGCGAAGTTTCTTTCCAAATTTATTTAATGATTTATACTTGAACTTGTTGGTGACACGTCCACGAACAATTGAAGTGTAAAATGTTGGACACGGGAGCTGTTTAAAGTTACATTTGATGCACGTTTCGTCTTCTATTATGAAGCTATAAAATTTTGTAAGTACTTTATAAAGTTTTTGAGTTCTAGTTTTAGCGTCAGTGATTTCTATCTGATTAGTTTGGATACTTAATGGCTCGATAAGACTTAAAATTATTAAATTTATCAAATTTCTTAGCAAAAACTCTGAAACTTTATACCTTCTGGCTCGTTCTCTGTTCGATAAGCCGGGATTTTGCGAGATTGTCAAATACTAATTGCTGCTTTCTTACTCTTGATGCTACTTTTTCTTTCAGATCCTTTACTCTTTTGATAGAGAGCCCTTGTATCGTTTTAAAGCCATATAAACAGTAATTTTGCTGATGCTTTAGCGATTGAAAGAAACAATGCAATAAGGATTTTGTTGATAGTTATGCAAAATTGGTTTTTGTTTTTCTATAAGTTTCGATGACAATTTATTTAAGAAAACTATTTTGACTCGTTTATTGATGTTTCTAATTAATAATATCATTAATTAATGTATTTACGCAAAAAAAATTTTTTTTTTTTTTTTTTTTAAATGCGTTAGTAACGAGTTTTAAAACGATATTCATCGTTCCGAATTTAATGATCGCATGCTTTACAGTGCAAACTCTAAGACCATCCACTTAAAAACACATTAAGTTACAATGCATTATTGTTTCAAAAACTTTTTGTAAAACGCGCTAAGCATTCGTGCGTTTTTACAATGAAACTAACTAAAACTAAGTAATGCCGCATAACTTATGCATATGCATATAAGCATAACTTATGCATATAAGATTATTGACATATTTACTTGCCTTAAAAAATATGTATAACATAGTCCCAAGGGAAGGCTACTATCCGCTTGACCCCCCCCCCTCCTTATACCCGTTACTTAACAATCTAGATTCATACAATTCAGATAAGCAATTTTTAAAAGATCAAATGACGAATAGTAAAATAAATGTTGGTTCAAAGGATTTAGCATATTGACAAAAGATCAAAAAGATAAAGAATAATGCGATATTTAACATTTACTAAGCGACAAGTAGATCAAACTGAGCTTTTATTATCAGAATATAGTAAGGTCTCTGCCTGACAGAACTCCGACCACTCAGCAGACGAAGTGAAATTAGGTAATAGTACTTCAACAGTATTGCCTAAAAAAATTGCAAAAGAAATTGCATTTACAGGTGTTTTTAAATTTTGTCTAGAAATTACTTCTGTAATTACTAGATAAAATTGAAATAATAATAGTAATAGTAATTTCTTTTGGGGGCAGTTTAACAGATCTCTCGTTTTCTAAATCCACCATTAAACGTGCAAAAAAAAAAAGCGCCAAGTACAAGTACATTTAAAGATTGAGAAGAATAAACACTGCAAGACAAGGTACACGATATTTCCAATAATCGTGTACTTTGATGGAAAAATTTTGCTGGATACCCTTACGGAAATATTCCATGGAAAACCCATGGAATTCCATGAGTAAACCATGGTTTTCCCATGAAAAACGGGAATTCCATGGAATTTCCATGGGTAAATTTCATGAAAATTGAAATCCTATGGAATTTCCATGGGTGAACCATGTTTTTTTTTTTCATGGCTTAAGCTGCGCCATGGTTGTTACAAATGCGCTTTTAAAGATGGCGTCATAGCTCGTAGAGTTATGATTATTTTTAAATTAGAAAACAATACTTACTGCATTCTTCTGTTTTTCTGTGTTTAATAAGGCTATGAATTATATGTTTTTTATAATGCAATACATTTATATGATTTAACTAAACATGCAGACATAAACAACTAGATATATTTATCATATTATAATGCATTATAAAAGGGATTATTTTTAATTATATTTTATTATATATCATTTATGCATATACTTATTTTAACTGTTTCCAGTAGCTTTGCTTACTTTGCATAACTTGCAATAGTATAGCAAGTATGTCAAGTAAACCAGTTTGAATTTTAATGCCTACTTGGCAAATTATTTGCCAAATAATTATTATTTGGTTTACAACAAATAAATGTTTAGTTTTAATCTACATTAAATAACTAGTGTATTAATGTACATAGTGTAATTTAATGTACATTCAAACTAGTATAATTATTATTATAAAATTTATCGAACGTATTAAAGAAACTTATTTAAAATATTAATATACAAGCAGTATATTAGATAAGATTAGATAACTAAGATAATAAGATTAGATAACTAATGTACAAAAGATAACTAGTATGATCTTTTTTATTTTTTTTTATAATAGCCTTAGATTACATAAAAATGCTTGAAGTTTATTGTATCGTAAATGTTCATTAAGTATTAAAAAACATTTTTTTATGATAAATGTTCTATTCAATTTTAGTTCTGTTAAGTTGTTTTTGTCTTTTTGTTGTAGTTTTTTCTTTAGAATTATTAGAATATGTAAATAATGTAATATAAATAATGTTTATAAATTCTTTTATATTTACTTTATTATTTCATTTAAATTACTACATTATAAGCCAACAGGTTTGACTGGCAATATAAATAATGTTGTTCATCGTTTATATTGTTTATAACCTCGTCAGTTTTTATATGCATTTAATATTTTTAAAAATAGTTCAAAAGCTGTCAAAATAAAATGGTGAATTGAGTTTAAACCAGAAAAGATATAAACGTAATCTTTGGGATTCAACTTGTAAGGATGTTCCAAGAACCACTTAGTTGGAGAAGGAAAACTGTGGTAATATTTTATAAGTATCAGTATAGGAATTTACTTAATGCACAAGATTTTACTTCATAGTTAAATATAAGCATATAAAAGCAATGTTTATAAATAATACACTATTATTTATTATAATACAATTATTTTTATTTGTTTATATTTAACTGATGTAAAGTGCTCGTCTTTAGTTAAAATAAATTAATTTTTGCACACACTTTGATATTTACTATGCTTTTACATTACTATACTTTATAGATTACATATTTGTTATGTTTTAAATAGTGAAGTAAAAATATAATAAATTTTTGAATTTAATGGTATGTGCGTAAGTTCTTTTATTTTAACTTTATCATTTTATTTAAATTACTGCATTAATAAGCAGGTAAGTTTGACTGACAATATAAATAATGTTGTACATCATGCAGACAGCTCAGACAAAGAAGTAAGTTTTTACTTAAAATTACAATTTATAAGTTATACTATATTTGTTGCTGCCTTATTCTATATAAATGTTACTAACATGCAGGTAAAATTTATATATGTGTATAAATCTTTTCATTTTAACCTTATCATTTCATTTAAATATAAATTTTTAATTTATTTATTTAGCCGTTCATTAACAAGTCCTGTGCTTTATAATATATTAAAAAATGGAAGGACGTGAAGAAAACAGGTTTGTAAATGATGTTGTACATCATGAAGATAGCTCAGAAGAAGAAGTAAGTTTTTTTTTTAATTACAAAAGTAAATATATAATATAATATTTGTTGCTGCCTTGTTCTATATAAATGTTTCTAACATGCAGGTAACATTTATATATGTATTAGTTTGAATAAATCATTTTAATAAAGTTACATTATAGGCAGGAATGTTTGACTGGAAATATAAACGATGTTGTACATAATGCAGATAGCTTAGGCAAAAAAGAGGTAACAATCTAATAATTTGTATTTATAAATAATGATATATTCATTGCTACTTTTTTCTATATACCTAACATTTGGCAACATTCATAATTGTGTATAATGCCTAATTATAAAGTAAGTTATAATAGATAATAATTATAAGTAAAATGAATTAGTAAATAAAGAAAACTAGTTAGAATGTATATAATAGTTGTATGATGTATTGTCTAGATTGGTGAAATGGAGAATGAGACTAACTAGGGTGAAAAAAAATGAATATTAATATGTGAATGGTACTTTGTTTAACATCTACCTGTTTCTACAGATACAGTACAGACGCATTTATAAATGGGCTTGATGTTTTTTTGAATTAAATATGTTGTATTGATGGTTCTTTTTAACTTGTTAAAACTTGAAGTTATTATCAAATTTATATATACTATTTTTATCAAATAGTTAATATAAAATAATAAACATGTAAATTGTTTTATTTTTTGTAAAAATTTCAATTGATATTTGTAAAAATTTGTAAATGTAAAAATTTCAATTTGATAAATTTCAATTGTTTATCACTATGTATATCACTTATAGTATTATATTACTTGTAATTTTTTGTTTTATTTATTTTCAGTATGTTATACATATGCGTGCATTAAATATTGTGGGGAAGTCAAGTTTTGATATTTTAGGTGCATTATAGCTATTATTTTTCAAAGATTTGTAGGGTTTAACAAGATTTAAATTTTATTTTGTTTATTGATTTTATTTGAAGAAAGCGATCTCATAGATTAAGAGAACTCAATAATAGTGGGATAAAATTTGCTTTTATGATTTAATATGACAATTCAAATAACATTAGATAAAAAACTTGAAAACAAATCATGCTTTTTTACCATGAAAAATCCATAAGTTTTCATTGGAAAGGTGTTCCTAATACCTATGGAAATTCCATGGTTTTTCCATGGATGGAAAATCATTGAATATCCATGGTATTTGGAACACTTTTCCATGAAAAACTTAAAGATTTTTCATGGGAAATTCATGTGTTTTCCATGGGAAATTCATGTGTTTTCCATAGAAAACTCATGGTTTTTCCATGGAAAACTCATGGTTTTTCCATGGAAAACTCATGGTTTTTCCATGGAAAACTCATGTTTTTTCCCTGGAAATCTCATGGTTTTTCCATGGAAAACTCATGGTTTTTCCATGGAAAACTCATGGTTTTTCCATGGAAAACTCATGGTTTTTTCATGGAAAACTCATGGTTTTTTCATGGAAAACTCATGGTTTTTTCATGGGAACGTGTTCCAAATACCCATGGTTTTTCCATGGTTTTTTTTTCTAAAATTCCCATGGGAAATTTTCGTACGGGTATTATTAACGGTATATAACAAAAGAGAGATTATTTTGCTTCCTTATGAATATCGATTTAAAACTTCTTGGCATGTTTCTAACGGAAAAAGGTACTAAAAAATTTTATCATGATACTTTATTAATTATTTCGGATGAAGATGGGGTTTGTTTCTTTACGTTCTTAGTATATATAAGGAACTTATATATACTAAGAACGTAAAGAAACAAACCCTGCCCCGCCCACCGTTAACCCTCTAAGGGGGGTCCTAGTATTAAAAATTATTTTTAAATGTTTCTGGTCCCTACTTTTAATTAAAATATTATGGGTTTTGTCGGACAAATTGTAAAGCGGGAACGTTAAAAAAGGGCTTTAAAATTTTTCTACATTCTGTACAAAATTTTAAAGCCCTTTTTTTTTCAGAAAAAATTCTGTTCAATAGAAATTAAGAAAGATTGAAAAATTATTTTTAAACAGTTTAAAATTGTTTAATAAAACAAACAAAAAAATTAAAGACTAAATTTTTCTGTCATTTTCTGTAAAAGATCCATTCTTTTAACAATCTGTGACATTGATTGATAAAAAGTTAACCTTTATGGCATGTCTTTTTTGTTGATTTTTTTCACAAAAGTTTTTGTAAAAAAAATTTAAACTACTAAAAAAATATAGAGCGCTACTTTTTGGAGGAAATCTTTAAAGATTTCTTCCGTCAATGTTCTTAAAGTTACGTTAAGCTTTTTATTCTTACATAAGTTTGAGGCCTACATAGAATGTTGAGGTCTACATAGAATGTTGAGGTCTACATAGAATGTTGAGGCCTACATAGAATGTTGAGGTCTACATAGAATGTTGAGATCTACATAGAATGTTGAGGTCTACATAGAATGTTGAGGTCTACATAGAATGTTGGCCTCGCACTTATGTAAGAATAAACCTTTAGAAAGTCCGTATTTACTTAAAATTTTTGTAATGTACTGAAAGTTTCTCCTACACATCAACCAAGCTTTCTTATGCAATTATTTATGTGAGCATTAGCTTGCTGAATATTTTATCAAGGTCATATCAATGACTTTAAGTAAAATTTGAAAAGTGCTATTACCTCTATGAGCTCCAAGTTTATAAAAATTAGAACACAGAGTCTATTTATAAAGGAATTTGCAGTCAGATTTGATACAATTATTTTATTACAAGAATTTATCGTATCAAATTTAACTGCAAGTTCCTTCATTAATAGACTCTGTGTTCTAATTTTTACAAACTTGGACCAAGTTTGTAAACATTTAGAACACAGAGTCTGGGTAGTTTACCAAAGTCATTGATATGACCTTGGTTAACTACCCCGGAAGCTAATGCTCACATAAACAATTGCGCAAGATATGTGAAGAAAATGTGAAGTTGCTATGAAAAGGTGAAAAACAACAACAGCTTTAGTTATGATTCCATTCTTGTGTCATCATCGAAGTGTGTGTAGAAACCTTATAAACGCAATCCAAGGTAGTTAAACTTTATAACAAATTTTGACTGCTGTTAGATTAAAGCTAAACTAACGATACCTAAATTAGATAAACTTATGTTAAATCGAAATTGAACAAGGTCTTTTAGGTAACATTCTTGGCTCACTAAAAAGATTTTAGTGAGCCAAGAATGTTAATTTGCGTGTTTAATTTTTCTGAACTAAATATTGTGTAAAAGTATTTGTATGAAAACGTTATATCTATATAAACAATTCTATAAAAAAATACATTGTTTAGAAATAGATTATTTAAATTTTAAAAAGTTTGAAAATCAGTTGTGAGTTCATAATTAAATTCCAAGATACAACCAATTGTATAATAGGCGAGCGAAACTTTCACGCGTATCTTCTCGGTTCCACTACTAAATATAAAATTAGCAAAAAAATTTTAAAAATTTTATCAACATTATTGAAACATTTTTATTTTTTAATTTTTACGCAAAAGTTTAAAAGAGCAGAAGCAACCAAATGCGGAATAAAACATCTGGGAAATACATAATTTTTTTCTTTACATTTTTTACGGTCATCGCAGATCAATCAATACGTAATTTTTTTTGGCATTTTGGCTTTTCGGCGTTATAGAATTCGGCCTTTTAAGCTATTTTATTTGCAATGTTTTAACTGATTATGACGTTTGAAACAACACTATGAGATAGTAATTATCATAATTTAAAGTTAAACAGTTTTAATTTTTAAGACTTGTTTAATTATCATAATTTAATGTTAACCAATCACATAGAAATGTGCTTGGTTAACTTTAATTAAACAAGTCTTAAAAATCAAAATTGTTTTATTAAAAATGATCTATTTTTACTTTCTCACTCCAGCTACATTATAACTCGTTGTCTAATCTAATTAGATAAAAGTAAGTAGATAAAAAGTAAGATAAAAGAATAAAAGTAGATAAAAAGTAAGATAAAAATGTAAAACTTTTATTTGGTAGAGGTCTACTTAATAAATCAGGGAGTAACTTAATAAATGTCTTGCGTTTAAAATTAATTTTTAACCATTATTAATTTCTTTTTTAATACAAATATTTTTGACGAAAGTTTTTTTTTTTTTTTTTTTAAGTTTATGAAAAATATTGGCAAAGCCAGCTTTCAATAGTTTTTTATTAATAGATATATTCTAATTGGATTGCTCTTCTTTTCCTTGAAATGGTATATTTTTAAGTTAAACAATCTACAAAGAAAGAAATATGAAAATCAAAAAATAATATTTCAAAGTTATATTTATTTTAGTAAATTTTTTACTAGCATGGTTAACATTTATTTTCAATACATACGAGTAAACTGTTTATTAGGAGCTCTTTTAAGAATTGTGAGAGGTGAACTACCTGTCAACTTATGTCCAGGAAAAAAACTGTTTTATCTTCTTAGCAATAAGAAGAGCTGTCAGTTACTTTAATGGCTTTTTGTTTCTGGGGTTTAGATAGAAGTTAGGTAAAAGTTCTAATACAAGATGTTATTAAAACAAGCTTTATTGAAACGTTTTTTATAGATTGTTGACCAAGTAAGAATAGGGTTGAACGGTTTTTTGCAATAAAAAAAAAAATATCACTAAGAAAAATAGAACTCTAATGCAAATCAAGAAGTAATGTTGAAAATCCGGAGACTATCAGAATCTGGTTTAATTTAAGATAACTTTTCAAAAATGCAGGAACATAATTTGGTAAGCCAAATATTAAACTCTGATGTACAAGAATTTATCCAAGAGCTTAATCCAAGAGCAGAAATTTTTTTAGTAAAAAAAATGCAGTAAGAATTTAGTGGATGAGATAACAACTACTCTTTTTTGATGGCTATATTTCACATAACAGCTTCCCTATTATTAAGGGGGGTCGGAGAGACTTTGCGCTGGCCCCCTCCCACTTGTTTTATAAAAGCATTTTTTTAAAAGAAATTTATAGACATAGAGGATTCCTTTATCAATTGAAAATTGTGCCCCTCCACTTTAATACCAGTGTCATCGGCTCTGAGTAAATAATGTCGTTCTTTTATTCTATAAAAAGCAAATAACAAAATTTGATTTAAAAATTTACAAGAACGCACAAAAGGATTTAACCTTTAAACAAGGATGCCATAGACACACGTTTATTTAATCAATGTTTTCAGTTACCAATAGCACTAGCAAAGAAACCCACCCACTACTTATCTAAAAAAAATCATGGAGATATAGGCAATTAATGGTGTGTTGGATGCATTTTTGTTCCCAGGCTCAAGTTCAGTGGCCGTGGTGCAGTGGTAGCGCATTTGCCTTAGAAACAAAGGATTTGTGGTTCAAACCCCACCTCTGGGTAAGTACTCCTTGGGGCACTTAAATAAAATTAAAAAAAAAAAATTTACTGGAATTTTTTTGCAGAAAAATTTCGTTAAACATAAGCAATAACATACAAATATTTGGAGTAGTGACACAATGCCTAAAAGTGACCAATTTGAAACATTAAAAATCTTAAGGGCACCAACGTATTAAAAATAGTTTTATATAAATGTTGTATAAATATTTGTTTAATTTTTACAAAAACAAAAAGGTTTTGTTATAATAAAATTCGCTTTTAATATTCTACTTTTAACTAATCACAAGCCAACAACTGAAACTTTATGATAGCATTTGCATTATGAAGAGGTAGATATAATCAATGTATGTGAAACAGCAAATTTGAAATTTTATACGATGTCAAATTTGAATTACAAAAAAAAAAAAAAAAAAAATGATAATATAATGTTAATAGAAATTTAACAACTGCGCTGAACCTTGATAAAAAACACTTATTTTTCCATTTCCTTTTCCCACCGTTCTATAAAATTAGTAATTTTATTTTTACATGTATTTAAATTACCTTTTTTTTATATAGATAACTTCACGAATTTCTCATTATTTTCATTTTTATATGTTTTTTCTTTATTGACAATAAGTAAGATGATTTATCCCGAATGTGCAATGAATTAGAAAAGTGCAAAAGTAAAGTCTGAGCTTTTTTTATTAGCTTCTACAAGCTTTGTAGTTTGTAATCTCTTTAAGACGTTATAATCGCATACTTTATTAGGTTATAAATCAGTATTTCTCAACTTTTTTATGTTACAGCACACTTTCAACGGTTTCAAAATTTTTTATGGATTTTTTTAAAAGTTTGCAGCACGCTTTTAGAATTTCGCGGCACACAATAATAAAAAGCTTACTATTGCTAATATTTATATGTGACACGACGTCACGCACATTTAGTGAGATATTTTTAAATTCAAAAAAAAAAAACACATTCGAAGGTAATTTTTCGAAGACTTAAGAAAATTTTTGTGGTCTACGAGCAAAAAGATCGTAACTGACAGTTTTAAAAAACAAAGGAAATATGGTTTAAAAGTTTATATATCTTGCATAAATTGATGAAGATCCGAAATTTTCTAATATTTGGCACAAATAGGGAAAGACAGGGCAAGGTGGCAAACGTTTTGAAAAGCCTGAGTTATCGCAAAACTATCAGTCATAAAGCAATAACACAGTATGGTTACTTTATCTTATTTATTGTTGCTTTTTTTTCAGTTTGCAATTTGAAAAATTTCAAATTAAAATTAAAAGTTCATAAATTTGTTATTTGGTCACTTGAACGGGGCAGAACGATTTATTATACAACTTATACCTCCAATTTTATAAATTTTTTAAAAACTACCAACTACTCTAACCAAAGTAACATAAAACAAACACGCGTTACAAAAACATGATCCTAAAAAAGTCATACCTGAAGGACACTATCAATTATGGATAACCGAACCCGAAGTATTTTTTTTTAAGCGCAAAAAAATAAACTTATGCGTGAAAAATTGTGATATTAATATTTAAAAAAACCACTTGGTATTTTAAAACACAATTTTTAAATATAGTTTCGTTTTCACCCATTTTTAAATTTTTTTTTGTTGAGTTGTTATATGAAAAGCCATCTTGCCCCGTTTTCTCCTACAGTTATTAAGTAATTTTCTTATTATAAAGCAATGTCTTCTAGATCATGTAAAACATAAGCAATCGAATTCCTCAGAAATTTAAATTTGAATCAAATAAAACTAAATCCAGGTCCTTAACGTAACACGCGGAAAAAATAAAAAAATAAAAAAAATTCAAATATATTCAGGTACAGCCTCAAAGATTGAATAAGGTTATACTCTAATCTCAATTTTAACCATTATGTCAATTAAATTCAGTGAAAGAAAACATAAAAAGAAGTCTCTAAAAACGTGAAAGAAAGCATATTAGAACTTTAATAGTAAACAATTCAGGGAGATTTACGTTACGCTAATTTTATTATAAAGCGTAAAGGGAGATAAACTCTATGGGAGATTAACGTTACGTTAACCTCCATGAAATGTTCACTATAACTAAAGTTAGTAGATTCAGAAAATCTTATTTAAAAATCTTTTTAAACGGCACAAAACAACTTTTCTCGATAAATTTATGTAAAAATCAGTTGCACAAAGACAATAATGTCTTGTAAGACTGCTAACTTTGGTGATAAGTTTCTATTTTTACTAATTATAGAACTAATACTAGTTTCGAAATTAATTAAAACAAACAAAGAAATTAACTATTTTAAAAGCAAAATTAAGTATGCAAAACAAGCCTATTGGGGACCTAAAAGTTTATCTAACGATAAACTTTTCTTTCTTAAAAATTATCATAGTCAAGTTGTGAATAGCAGTACAATACCCTAAAGACGGTTTTACGAATTAAATGAGAGAGAAGGAAGAGGAAACCTTAAAAAGTATCAATTTTCATCTTAAAAAAATATAAAAAAAGGTCCTCCAAATTATAATTTACCCGACTAAATTGTGTCAAATACCTGACCAGCCGACTAAATTCATATAAAAACCAACTATAAATTGAAAATCATCTTTTTTATGAAGGTGAAGAGGGGAGGGGGGGGGAAAGAGGGGTAGAACACACCCACACACCCTCCCTTACCGTAAAATTTCTTGTGCAAATCACCATAAAATCATGCTTTAAAAATGAAGTGACGTCAATCAGTCTTACGCTAAATTAGTTAAAAATATATACAAACTTTTTTCAAAAACATTTGCTAACACTGTAGCTCAAATGCAATCACAACTTAGAAAACATCTGATAATGAAAAATCAACAAAAAAAAGATAATAATTTCAACTGTATTGTTCTCACAGAGATATTAAAACACTTTTTAAAATAGTGAATGAACAGTTATGTAAAATTAATGAATAGTTTGTAAGTAACAAACTTTAACTAAATGTAGATAAAACAAATTATATACTTTTCCATAAACTAAATAAATCAGAAAACACTCCTCGTAAATTACCAAATCTTATAATTAATAATACTCATATTGAAAGGGAAACATACCTAAACTTTTTAGGAAAAAAACTGGATGAAAGTTTACTGTGGCGTTCACATATAAATAGTATTGAAACGACACTCTCAAAAAATATTGCAATGGTGTTTAAAGCTAAACCTTTTCTAAATGTAACATCCTTGAAAAAGTTATATTTTGGTTTTATTTACAGTTATTTGTCTTACTGTAATATTGTGTGGGCTAGTACTGGCTATGCAAAATTTGAGAAAATTTACAATAAACAAAAACAGGCGTGCAGAATAGGGATTGGAGCCTGTAGAAATACTCCTTGAGAACCACTATACGTGGGCTCGGTGCTTTAAAATGTGTATAAACTCAATTTACACCAAGTTTTATTGTTTATATTTAAAACAAAAATGGGATTGTCCCTAAAAATCTTTCAAATCTATTTTAATAAAATTAATCATAAGTATTCAACTAAATTTTCAGATAACAACTTTGTTCTACTCAAATGGACCTTATCTGTGGAAAAAATTCCCAGTTATTGTCAATAGAAACAAGGCTACCTTAGAGCAATTCAAAAATGAATCAAAAAGATTATTACTGTTTAGGGAATTAAATTTTTCCGATTTTAAATGTTTCTTTTAAAGTAAGCTCAAAACAGATTTATTTATACCAATGAAATTTAAGTGATGATGCTCAAAATTCATATAGTGATTATGTTAATTATAAAATTTTACACTATTTTTTTATTTGAAATTTTTTGTTGAAGTGTTCTTATACATTTTAGCGGTTGTAAGCATTTTAACACTTCTTAATTATTTGCTACTTTAAATTTCTTTAATTTCTTAGTTATTTTCTGTTTTAATTTTGATTTATGTCTTTATATATATTTGTATGTTACAGTTATGTAGAATTTTTTGTATATATAAGGGACTCGGCGATATGGCAAAATCTGCCTTCTTCTTACTCCAGGCATTAATTTTGATAAATGTATATGCGATGTAAATATTTTTCAACGGCGAAATAAATTACACAAACAAACAAAAAAAAATATTTCTTCTTCGTTTACTAACAGAGCCAACAATGATGATAACTCTGCCTCCACTGTTACAGTCTACCAAAAAAAGCATCTAAGTAATAGTCTGCATCAACCTGTGTTAATTTTTCCAAAACGAATACGTGGTAGTCAGAGGCGATCATTTTTTCAGCAATGGTACAAACTGTTTCGTGTACAATTACAACTCAATAATATTGTATTGTTATACCAGAGATGCAATTAAAATAGTATTTATGGTTATTGTATTGCTGTAAATAAAAACAGTTACAATAACTATTGTATTGTATTGCTGCGATGTAAAACAATTACAATAACTATTGTATTGTTTTGCTGCGATGTAAACAACTACAATAACTATTGTATTGTATTGCTGTGATGTAAAACAATTACAATATCTATTGTATTGTATTGCTGGGATAAAAAACAATTACAATAAGTACTGTGGTGTATTGTATTACTATTTCAAAGTTTAATAGCTATTGTATTTTATAGTATTTAGATTCTTTTTTTACACATTTATTATTATTTAGGCACTAGATAATTTAGCGGTGCCCGTAATGCTCATTTTCTATCTATCTCTAGCAATAATAGAAATACAGGCCCGATTAAGCTCACTTTTATAGAGCTATATAAAGTTTGCAATGAGGACAAGTGATATTCAGTAAATAAAATAGAAACAGAATTAATACTTATATATTAGCTGTACCCTATTTCAAGGTCACATATCTCGGAGACTGGACTGCTAAACATTTATAATATTTTGACGCTAAAATAATCTTTTTTATTACAATAACAATGTATATTGTTATTGTAATATAAAGACGAATTACAATACAATATTTATTGTTATTGTATTACAGTATTGCAATAGTTGTAAATCAAAAGTGTTGTTATTGTTTTTAAATAAAATTAATACAAAAACAGAAGTTATTGTGACTTTTATTTTTTTTATTATAATTACAATAGTCCTAACCCTAGCTATAATAACACTGGTCTACAGTCCTAACCATAATTACAACGAATGTAATGATAGTGATTTTATTCTACAATTGCATGTTAATGGAAATGCATAGTTTATCATCTTCAAAATGCAGCGAGGATGTTTTCACAAAACTGGATTTTCTAATTGGAAAAAGAGTTTTCAAAAATTCCAGAAACTTTTTCTCATCGAGAAGCTACCCAGCAAACATGAGGTTAAATGGACCGCCAGGGGCTAGCCGATACTGACTTAACTATAGATTACCGATGTAGAACCGCTAGTGACTGCTCGGTTCTGGCATGCCTCCAGAGTACCGACATCGTAAAGGTAATGGTTGCCCGCTTGGGCGCTTGCCGTTAATGGTCCACTATTTAACCGATAATAAAGACTCCAACGATGCCTAAATCAGACCGCTAGTGGTCCAACTACCATTATAAGTACTTGTAAACATAATTTCCGAAAAAATATATAGTATTTTGGAAAACCGTATTTATAACACTATATGTTGTCTTTTAAGGTTTCTATTTACAACAACAAATACTTTAATGTTATTAAATTGCTTTTTAGATATATTGGTTTTATTTACTTATTTTTGGATATATTGGTTATATTAGTAAGATATATTGGTTTTATATCTTAGTGTTTTTTTTAACCATAATAAAGTTGGTTTAGTCATAAAAAAAAGTGTTATTATGTTATTAATTAAATAAAAACTTCTACTATGGATGTAACTCTCAATTTTTATATTGATTTTCATTTAAATTGATATGTACCCTCTTATCAAATATAATACAAATATGAAAAAAAAAAAAAACCGTTATAAACAAAGCAAAAACAAAACAAATCAATGCAGGAGTTTCTTTTGATTCAAATATCGAAACAAAAGGAAGTGTTTATTATGTTGCTTTTATTAAATTTCAGATTGAGACCCATGTTTCTAATAATAACATTATTATTTTTTAAAGATTTAACCAACTTTATTTTAATATTAACAAATCCAGCTGTAATGTAGGTATATATATTTTTTATAAATAATAGATTATTTCATTTTTATGATAATATATCCATATAAATTACAAATATATTATATATTACATATGGCTATATATTATACAGCCATACAGTTATGGAACCATGGCTTCATTTATCAATATAAAAGTAAAGTTATAAAGTTTATTGTCTATAAAATTTTATATATGCTTTTAGTTTAGAAGCATTGGAAGACTCTTGTGAATCAGATATTGAGATTGTTCCAGTTCGTTTAACAAATAAAAATTCCATGTTTGAAACTTCTCAATCAAGTAGCTTAACTGTTACAAATATTTTTGATGTAAATTCTGCTAAAGATCTTCCATGCTCTAATGTGCAAACATATTGTGATGCAGAAAAAAACGTGGTTGATTATAATAAAATTGAAAAAAATTTGGAATGTAGTTTAAATTATTCTAACTTTCCGGAGATTAGAGATGAATTAGCTAGCTTTGAAGATTCTGGTGGTAAATCTTGGGAAAACTGTGAACTTAAGTACAGTTTACGAAAATGGGCTTTAGAGTTTCAGATAACAACAAAAGCATTTTCATCACTTTTTATCATTATTGATAAGTTCATTTCCTTATTTACAATAACCAAAAGATCCTAGAACTCTTCTTCTTCAAAAAAGCTATTATTCCGATTAACATTATTGCTGACAGAGAATATTGGCATTATGGCATTCAGCAGGGGGTTATAGATAGTTTAGCTAGTTTCAACTTAAAATGCTTTGATTCTGTGTCAGTTCAAATTAATGTTGATGGATTGCCATTGTTTAAAAGTACAAATGGACAGTTTTGGTCAATTTTAGGTTTAATTGAACAGTTTGAAAACAAAAAACAGTGTAACAAACATCCATTTTTAATAGGATTTTTCTATGGTAATACAAAGCCCAGGTATGCCTCTGAGTTTCTAATGAAATTTGTGGAAGAAGCCAATACCCTTATTAGTGAAGGTATTAATATTAGTGGAAAAGTATGCAGGTTTAAAATAACTTCATTTATTTGTGATACACCAGCACGGGCGTTTTTGAAAGGTTGTAAAAGCCACAATGCTTATTTTGGATGTGATAAATGTGCTCAAAAGGGTTTGCATGTTGGAAGAGTGACATTTCCTGATATTAATGCTGAACTTCGAACAGATCATATAGTAGAATCCCTACTAGTTAAACTTGGTATTGGCATGGTAACTCAGTTTCCTGGTGATTACATGCATCTTTTTTGTTTAGATGTAGTTAGGAAGTTAATTTATCTATGGATGAAGGGTACTTTGAATGTCAGATTAGGACCTAGAGAAATAGCTAAGCTTTCAGATAAACTAGTTTGTACTGCAAGCTATATTCTAAAAGAATTTGCTCGCAAACCAAGACCAATAAAGGAGTTTGAACGATGGAAAGCAACAGAATTCAGACTGTTTGGCTTGTATACTGGTATTGTATTTCTACGTAAAATTTTGCCAGTTCCTTTGTTCAATATTTTTTTACTTCTGTCTTGTGCAATAAGAATCTATCGAAGTCATGATTTTTCTCCCCAATATGTACATCATGCCCATACTTTACTGGTTAGTTTTGTTGAACATGCTTCCTCTCTATATGGAGTTGAAGTTCTAACTTATAATATGCATGGGCTAACTCATTTATACCATGATGTTAAAAGATATGGTGTTTTAGACAATATTTCAGCATTTCCAATTGAAAATTATTTGTGTAAATTAAAAAAACTGTTAAAAAAGCCAAATTTTCCTCTGCAACAGGTTGCACTTACACTAATAATGCAAAACACTGTATGCTGTGAAAATAATGCAAAATATCCTGAACTAAAACAAGAGCATTACTCTAGTAAATTACCAAAAGGTTTACCAAATATAAAATCTCAGTATTTGCAATTGTACTTAAAATACTTTTGTGTTAAATGCTCACCTGGAGATAATTGTATTGGGTTAAAAACTGGCGAAATTGTTATTGTTAACAACATTTTTATAACTGCAGGCGATTCTGGAGATATTTTTATTATTTATAAAAAGTTTAAAAAAATGAACAACTTTTTTAATTATTCTTGGGATTCATCATATATAGGTATCTTTATAGTTACAGATCTGTGTGATACTAATCAGTTTTGCTCTTTAAGTGAAGTCCACAGAAAATATGTATTCCTCCATTGCAATAAAAATCAAGTTGCAATCCCAATAATAAATTTTTAGAATTATGTGTATATATCTGTATATGTAGAGTGATGCAGAATAAAAAAAGTTGTTTTACAATACCATAGTACTTGTGCATAAAATCCTAATTTTGCTTCTTTTTAGACCTAGGTTAGACATTATACTATCCAAAAATTTTGAAAGATTCATCCGCATATGAACATCTTTGAGAGTCGCAGTAATACTTTCAGCAGATGTGTTTTCTATACTGTAAAGTCCGAGAAACATGTACTTCTAAGTCATCTTCATCTACATATTGTAAGCAAATCAGTATTTGCTCAGAGTCGGACTGATCTGTGGTTTTATCTACCATAGTAGAAAACCATTTTCCAGATATGTTGGATGTAATTTTTCTGAGTATAGTAAGACCCATTATCTGTAGAATTTGATTTTGAATAGCTGCACTCGTAAATTTATCTTGCGACTTTCTCATCTATTTAATTAAAGCGGGATTATCTTTGCTTCTGAGATTAAATATTGAATATTCGTGATTATTATTATTAAGATTGTTCTATTTTCCATTTTTTCCTCTTTATGAGTTTTGCTGAGAAGTTCACCAATATCTTTAGTTGTTGAAGAAATAGTTATTACCCTCTTAATATATTAAGAAGGTAATAACTATTTCTTCAATTCAAAAGTAAAAACACTAGTAAAAAATTGATAAAAAAATCTTCCAAAACGTGAATGCTTTTTCGAAAAGGTAAAAGAAAAAACTCTCCCTGGAACACCTGGTATTCGTATACTCTGCCTTACACGCTGGATGGTAAGAGCAGAATCATTTTATTCCATATCTAAAAACTACGAAGCTCTAAAAGTTGCTTGGGAAGAAGCTAAATCTGAGACAAAAGACAGTGAGATTGTCGCTAAAATAGACGGAGTTGCAGCACAAATGGAAAAATATCCTTTCTTGTTTGGAATTGAATTGGGCAAGACTATTTTATGAATGGTAGACAATTTTTTAAAAAGTTTGCAAAAGGTTACACTTTCAGTTAGAGAAGGTCAGAAATTTGTTGAAAAAACTTTGATTACATTGAAATCTATCAGATCTGATAGTTCATTTCAGCTGTTCTAGAACCGTATTGAAATCAAAAAAAAATTGCTTCAACTAGAAAAACCTGAATTACCCTGCCATTGCAAAGTGCCTCGTTGTTTTGAAATAGGAGCATGTGCATCAGTATTATCTGAAAACTCTAGTTTTAACTTTTTCAAGAAGATTTCGAAGCTATAGAAATGACAATTGGCACTATTCAATCTAGATATGAACAACAAAGATATTTAATGCTTCAAAAAGTAGAATCAGTAGTTATAAATGTTTCATCTGAAGGTAATTCAATAAGTAACGAAATTCTAACTTTCTATGCTACAGATTTGAATGCTTCAAGGCTGCATGCACCATTACAAGTTATGCACAAATCCACAACCGAACCATTAGACTCTCAACAAAAAGTCCTAAATTTTGTCAGGTAAGATATAAATAGATTTCCTATAAACCTTATTGTTATTTATTTCATAATTACAACTGCAGTGTATCTTAAATCGACTAACATATGCACTAAAAGGTTTATTTCTATGCTAAAATAACACATAGTTTTTTGTGTTTAATAGAAAAGAAATGAAAGTTGAAAAGGAATCATTATCAGAAATGAGGAAATTGATAAAATTTATCCTTCTAATACCAGCAAAAATGCTACTAGCGAGAGAGCTTTCAGCACATTAAGAAGAATCAAAACTCGTTTAAGAAGCGCTTTGAACCAACCACGGTTAAACTGTTAAATATTCACGTACAAAAAACTGATGAACTTAACATCATAAATATAGCCAATGGTTTTTGTAGCTGAAGCAGGGCCGACGACACCAGGGTAGCCAGGGAGACACTTTCCCAGCTTTTTTCTAAAAGACCTTTTTTTTAAGAAAGTTATTGATATAGAGAACTTTTTTTAGATATTAGCGATTGTACTCCCTCCCCTCGCTCAGAAACCCTTGTCGTCGGCCCTGCGAAGTGAAGGTAGAAAAACTGTATTTGGACAATTTTGGAAAAAAAAATAAAAAAAATTGCTTTAATGTTTTATAAAATTCTTATACTATATAAAACTTGAATTTTGCAAAAATAGCCAAAATTTGTTTTCCGTTTCTGATCTATATATTAATTTTCGAATCTCGTGCGCATTTGAAAATATTATATTTTAAGGCTGAATTTTACTTCATATTATAAAAAACATTTTTAAGTAATAAATTACCTCAAAAACCTACAAGTATATCACATTTAAAAAAGTTATTGATATTTTAAAAGGCATTACTACAGATTTTCAAAGAGTTTTATTGTTAAGAGAAATGTTATTTGCGTCGCTACTCTTTCAAGCCTCCCCAGATTAAATAAGTTGTCTACGAACATCTATTAAACGCGTTCACTATACAGCAAAAAACATTTTTTTGCTATAAATTTTAAGTGGCATTATCATTTTGGTCATAAAATAAAACAACTATACTAGTTTATGAAAGATGAGTGTGAACAAAACAAATGAAAAAATTTTAATAATTTAATATCAAAAAAAGATTTTAATTTATGAAATACATTAATAACAAAAGTTTTTTATTCGTAATAAATTACTGTTTTATTAACGCAATAGGTTTGGATTATTAAATAAATCTCTCCTTACTCTCAAAAAAAAAAAAAAAAAAAGTAAAAATTTCTATCTTAGGATAAAATAAGTGATAAAACCTTCGTAAGAACTTTCTAACTTCCAAGGTAAAAAATTTTATTGAATATAATGATTTAGCATACAATTTCCTTCTTTAAAACTAAAACTTTCTACCTTAGAAGGTAGAATGTCTTACTAAAGGTATATCACATTTTCTACCTTAAGGAAAATATTTTAAACTTTTTTAGATTGTAGTTTTTAGAACTTATTCCTTACTATTGCATTTTATGTTTTTTTTTTCAATTTTTGTTTATATCATGTGTTTCATGTTTTCTCCCTCTGGTTTATAAAAAAAAGAGTTTATTGCAGTGAGATCGGTTTCATTGCAGTAACGATATATATGATGTAGGCAATGGGGGATGATAAAGGTTACAAAGATGCATGTTGGTGAATATACTTTAGTCTCAAGAATGAGGTTCTGCCAAAATTAGTCTAATACATAATTTTTATTTGAATCTTTCAGCTCTGAAAATTTTATTATAATTCTACCTTTTACCTTTTTTGTTTATTTCTTTACATATAAACAGTATGTACATATACTACAGCCCCCTGGCTCTATGATTATACATAAATATAGAGCTACCTCTATTTAACGACACTGGACTCTATACAACTATAATAAAATTGACTATTTGCTAACTATTGACTAACTAAAATAACGAATGTATCTTTACCTACATATATGAACACTTCTCAGACACTTTTTGCTTCTATTTTTCTTCCTAACGACACACTTTTTATTTTGAGTTTTAGCATAATTTCTGGCACAAACATGCAAATTAAACAAATGTACAGAAAGCAGATTGAAGATTTATGAAATGGATCTGGCAATACTTTTTTTTATATATAAGAAAAAGAATACATTATTTTTAATTTTGTTATAAACATCATGACTTTCATGAACTAATTAGTAGATAGCAACTGAATTTATAAATCCTGCCCTTATAAAGCAATACACTCTACGTAAATACACTCTGCTTGCTGCTTTGGTTATCTGATAAATTGTTTTTTATTGACTGGTTATTTAATTTTAAGACCCAAGCTCTGCAAATTCTATATGCAGTTGTTAACTATCTGAAATAATTAACTGACCCACTTTCAAGTAGCCGAGTTAAGTCTCAGAGTATAGTTTCACTTTTAATAGCATCTTGTATCCATAAAACATATCAGAGGACAAACCTTTAATAACTTTATAATTTACAGTAATAAGAGGATCACTTTTTAATCTAAAGTATGAGATTTAAAAGAAAGAAGAAATATTATCCAGAGCAGTTGCGTCATTTAATGGTTTTCCAGCATTTCATTTGTTGCTGCTCAAATTCTCTTTAACAAGAGGTGTCTGGTGTCACAAAAGAATGGGGCTGTCCATTAATTATGTTAACAAAATTTTTGAAATTTTTACCTCCCCCCTTTCCCTTGTCAACAGTTTGTCAAATTTTCGGAAACCTCTTCCTTTAAAATTACGTCAATTTTTGATTACCCTTCCTCCCTAAACAAAGTAGCTACGCTACAAATTTTCCGTTATTTAAGCGATGAAACTCAAAAAAAAAAAAAAATTGTTGACATCGACTTTGGTTGACCTCCTCCCTCCCCCTTGTCAACAACTGTCAAAAATGTTCAGACCCCCTCCCTCCTATTTTGTTGACGTAATTAATGAACAAATCAATTTCATTTGTAAAGATTGCGCATACCAGTCAGTTTAACTTTTTTACTATAACGTTTTCAGCAAACCCATAGGTTTACCAGACCATACTGTGCAACCACCAACTGCTTTTAAGCTGTTATCATACCACTTCATACCATTCTTTTTCAAAAATTCTTATATACTCTTGCAATTACTGGAGCGTGTTTTAATTGTTTTAGAAATTTTCAGGTTTAAGATAAAAAATGTAAAACTACTGGATAAAAGATACTTTACTATTGGGCTGTAGACTTACTCTTTAACGTTTCTCTTTTATTATTTATTTTCTCTTTTCTTTTTTTCTCTCCTCTCTTATTTTTTTCTTTTTTTTTCTCTTTCTCTTTTTTTATTTATTATTATTTGTTTTAAATTGTAATTTTTTTATGTTTTTATTTTAATTTTTTTTTTATTTTAATAACTTCTTTAATTTTTAATTTTTTATTTTGTTAATTTATATATTATATTAATTTATTTTATTTTTTTATTTTAAGATTTCTTATTTTTTTATTATTCTCTTTTATTATTTAAAGTAGGAAAATACTTAAATGTGCGGGAAAATTCAAATTATATGCTTTTTTTTTCTAATTTCAAACTGCTTGTTACAACTCTTTTTACATTTTCCGTTAAATTTACAGATAAAGTAGTTAAAATTTGAATGGTTAAAACTTTGTAAAATGATGCACCTGCAAGTGTTTTTCTTTAACTTTTTAAACGGTCACGCCTAAACCTAATTAAAATAAAATTAATAAAATTTAAAAATGTTTGTTAAAATTATCATGTATGACTTCATGAGGTTTTGTTAATTTAGAATTGCAATCATAAGATAAGTTTGCAATAAAACTTTTTTCATTCAGAAGAGTTTTAGTCTAATAACTAATTAAAAAGTAAAACTAATTTAAAAAATCTTACTTCTTTCTTGAATTTTTTTTTTCGATTTTACGCAGCTTTCTGTCTTTAAAGTCAGCAATATCAATTTGATGTGATCAGTAGTCTTTATTTTTGCTCTTTTTCCAAGTATAGAAACCAACTTTTTTTAGAATCTTTTTTTTTTTCGCATATGCATTTGATGTGAGCTTCATCATTACATTCTGACAAACAATTTTTTCTCTAAACAAGTAACAAATTTGCTGTAACAATTTTGGTGTATTAAACAATTTGTCAAGTTCAACTACAATTCTATGTTTATCCTTTAAGCTTGCTTTTACACTGGCAACTAAATCGGCTTCATTTCAATAATCCAACTATGTTGCCGATAAATATTAAATATTGTTCAAAATATTTTTTTTTCTTTTTTTTTTCTATGTATTTAGGTGCTCCCAGAAGTCCTTACGGTCTTATCATAGAGCACCGCGGGTGAGCATTTAACAGGAAGTTCACGCCTTCTTCCGTACCAATGTCGCTTGTTGGGCTGGAGCTGGCATCGAACCTCGGACCTCTGGGTTCTGAGCCAGAACTCTAACCACTGCGCCCCGGCTGCTCATATTTAACAGAATACAAAAAATAACATTTAGCGTTGATTCTCTAATTAATCAACTTTCAGTAAACATTATTCATTTGTATTTTATATGATAATTCGTTTTGCTATTTATATATTTGTAAGTTTCTGGAAAAAAAGATCTGAAAAACTCTATCCGGTGGGAAAGCACGAAAAAAGACGTCTTTTAAACAACTTGTAAACGTTTTTGACGTTTAAAAGACGTCTTTTATAGGTCCTTTGCACACTGTATGTTAGCGTTATAAACTGCGATACACAAATAACTTTTACAAGACAATCAGATATTCAAAACTGCTTTAATCCTCTTATTTTTTTGGTTAAAATTACAAATACCAAAAGATTGAGAAGAATACTAAAAGGGAGAAACAGCATTGAGATCAAAAAAAGAACTTTGTCAGCAACATATAAGACATCGTTGTCATTACCAACAAAAATGTTCAAATTTTATTTGAAGAAAATGAAGTTTTCTTACACAACATATGAATAGAACGCAAAACTGTGATGGGATGCAAAGACAGATTATTTAAAATAAAAAAAGAATTTTGTTTAATATAATTTTCCGGCTTGCACAAAAAAAAAAAAAAATGCACATACGATTTAAACAAAAATATGTTTTTTTCTTTTTGTTAGCGACAGATAAAAATGAGTAATATATAGAATACACTATTAAGTTTAGAATAGTGTAAAAATAGAAAACACTATTAAGTTTACTACTTCAAAATAGTACTACGTTAAAACACGTAAATCACGCACGCGCCTTAAAAACTTAACAAAATTAAAAATAAATATAGCTAAATTTTGAGTTTCTTTAATACCGTAGCATTAAAAAATGTGGTGGCAGGTTTTTAGTTTGCTTTCAAAATTTTTCTTTTGTTACCGGATAAAAACAGCTCAAACTATGTATATTAACTATAAGAACTATGAAATTATATAAAATATTAGGGAGACTTTTGTTGTGAAATCTCTTATGAATTACGTATTAAAACATCATAAAGTTAGCACAAATCATGTTCAGGTGAAGGGCCGGTTCAAGGATTTTTTTTGGTATATGCGAGACTTCAAGATTCGGCGCCCCTCTATCATAAAAAAGTGTATCCTTTCAAAATTCAAAAAAATATATATATTGAGGATTTAACATTTTTATAAATTTTAAAACAATAGGATAAGTAATATTAACATGATTGTTTCTTTAAAAATAAAATGAACAGTAAAGCAGATTATGTTAATGAAACTAATAATTTTTCACATCAATTATTAATAAGAAAAAATCAAAATATAACGGTATGTTTGTTATTTCTTATCATATGTGTTTTGGTAAATTGCCCATATATATCTCAAAATATAATAAAAATATAATATCCTAATAAATATTTACTGTATTCTACATAAAAACTGACTACAGAATTACATTTTTAAACAAAGAAATTAACAAACACATATTGAACAGTTTTTTTTTTGACTAAAACAAAAACTGTTCAATATGTGTTTATTCTAAAATAAGCTTAACGAAGTCCTTCAAAAATGAATCGATTTTAATTGTACTCAGAATCTGGTTTTTAATTACTTTTTTTATTAATTATAGCAATTGAACACCAGGTTGAATTGCTTTGTTCAATTAACTCTTCCTTTGAAAGGGTTGATTTAATAAAGCAATTTAACCTTTGAAAATTTTCAAAAATTACCTTAGAGTCAATTCAAGGGAATTTTTCAAAAATTTCAGTTTAGAAAAACTCCTTTCCTCGCTAGTCACTGATGACCAGGAGCAATAACAAAATTTTGAATGCTACAGGGAATGCTACTTAGAAATGATGTCAACCAAAGAGTTTTGACAACGACAATGTTATTTTGGGACAGTTATCTTTTAGCAACATTAGAGTCCTCATCAACATTAGTCAAATTGTTTATATGATTTGTTAATATACTCCATATATAAGTTGATTCAGGTGAACCCTGAATCAGGTGCATGTTGTTTTCTAAAAATCATAATATAGGCTGCGTGAAAGTAAGCAACAACAAGTGAATACAATATAACAAATCGAGCAAACACATCTCATCAGAGCAAATCCAGCAAATCCAACTTCATCAGAGCGTATTAGTTCATCAATAATCTGAAAAATTAAAAAATTAATATAGAATTTCAACCCAAACAGTAAAATCAAAAAATCTTCCAAGATTGTGTAAACTAAACCTGAGACTTATCTGGAATAATCGAAAAGTAAATGAGCTGTATAAAATAAATGAGGAACTCACAAAATCAAATAAAACAGCGGTCTGAAAAATTAGGATTTTTTTTATACATTGCTTTATGTAGAGTATACGCCTCTTTTGTGAGTGTTAAAGTTTTAACTTAAACCTGATATTGCAATCACTAATAAAAAAATTATTCAAGCGAAAAAGTTTTGTTATTTAAAAAATGCTAATAAAAAATATAAATCGATTTGGATTAATATTGAAATTTAAGTGATTTGAAATTAAAAAGAAAAGAAAATGTTTAATTTTTCTGAGACTAATTAAAAAGAACCATAGTCAGTTTCAACCAAGTTATCTTAGAACTTGCCAAGTTTACACTTTAAACAATGTACTAACCCTTGTACTAACAACCTCTATGTAAGAGAGCATACTTACAAAAATAAGAGAGCATACATACAAAAAACTGTCTTGAACTTTCAAAAGTATTTCGCTTATTTGTTAACTATAAATATTAATAAATATACTTTTAAGAAATGTTATAAACATAGTTTCTAAATATCAGTTGTATAAAAACGTTAATAATGAACTTTATATATAAGAAATTTTTTGCTTCGGATTTGTAAATAAATTTTTATCTTTTTAGTTTGCCAAATTTATTAAAATTTGCATCTTTCTTTGCTGTTTAAATAACACTAGTTGTTACTAAACTAACAATGAAACCAAAACTGATTTTTTTTTTAAATAAATTCACTTCCAACAAGGCGACAATCAATCACTTATGAATTAAAAATCAAGCAACGAATAGCGGTATTAAGCAAATAAACGTTAGAAGACTAAAAATAACTTTAAGTTGTATAAGTCAGCAAAGCATGATAGCGGAAAAAAACTCTGAAGCACCAGAAAAAAACAAAATAAGTTTTTTGAGAACGAAACATAAGCAAGCAACATACAGCAAAAGAATGCAAGTTTAGTGCAACTTAAAGTTGACCAACCACTGCAAGTTTTTAGAAATTTATTTTAAAGTATCTTTATCATATATTTGACAGATGTACTCCTAGGTGGTTAATCTTTATCATATATTTGACAGATGTACTCCTAGGTGGTTAATCTTTATCATATATTTGACAGATTTACTCCTAGGTGGTTAATCTTTATCATATATTTGACAGATTTACTCCTAGGTGGTTAATCTTTATCATATATTTGACAGATTTACTCCTAGGTGGTTAATCTTTATCATATATTTGACAGATTTACTCCTAGGTGGTTAATCTTTATCATATATTTGACAGATTTACTCCTAGGTGGTTAATCTTTATCATATATTTGACAGATTTACTCCTAGGTGGTTAATCTTTATCATATATTTGACAGATTTACTACTAGGTGGTTAATCTTTATCATATATTTGACAGATTTACTCCTAGGTGGTTAATCTTTATCATATATTTGACAGATTTACTACTAGGTGGTTAATCTTTATCATATATTTGACAGATTTACTCCTAGGTGGTTAATACACGGAAGAGAAGCTTAATTAAAGTTATGAAAATTTTAAAACTAAAAGATTTATCTGGTGGATACGGAAAAAACCCGGTCATCTTTAAATTGAGATTTTTCTAAAACCACAAATGCTTTTTTTTTATTTTATTTTTTCAATTAAAAGTTACTTGCATATCATTAATGGTATTGATAAATTTTTATTTACAAATCAAAGGTTTGAAAAATGTTTCGGAAACAAATTTAGATGTGAAAAAAAAGTTGTGAATTTTTTTTGCAAAAATCTATTGACTTTATATCGCATGATTGATAAACGTTCAAGTTTCCCAAAATCTACAGTCATAGATATTATAAACAAATTTAATACTACTCAAAACTATGAAAGAAAACCAGGAAATTTAAAAAAGTAAAAAAAAAAGAAAAAACTTTCCATAAATCTAATAAGGTAAAGTTGATTCTCAGTTTAATTGCTAGAAATCCGAAACAGTCACAGCAAGATCTAGCAAGAAAACTCAAGACTTTGTGTTCATATAACAGTACTTATAAAAAGTACTTAAAAATGCTAGAATTTAAGCATTTCACAAGAAAAATACACCTAAGTGATGCTTAAGTGGTAAAATTACAGAAATTTGACGCACAAAAAGTTGGTGAAAATAAAATCGGATAAAGGTATGTGCAGAATTAAAAACGACGAAACATATTGCTATGCGGATTTTCACAATTTTCTGGTCAACAATTTTACTATGAGAACAAAGACAAACCTGTCAATGATTTTCATTCAAATATATTCGACAAGAAAAATTTGTATTCAAGTTCCTGTGGTATACAGTTATCTTGTTTTGTTACTAAGATGACCTTGACGGCCATCTCTACATCAAAAAAAACCTTTAAAAATGACTTTTGCCATTTATGAAAAAGCACAAATACTTATGTCTCTTTTGGCCAGATCTTGCTGCTTCTCAATATTCTAAAAAAGTTAAACAGTTTACAAAAAAATTAAATATAATAAAAATACAAAAACCATAAACGTAACATATTGTTTTGAATATCAAACGTAACTTATCGTTTTGAATATCATTGTAAGAAATGTGATTTTAATAAACACGCTATTTAAAGTATCATCTCCCAATCTATTACTCAAAGAGCTGCATAAATAACCAGCAGATGAAAAAGCTCGCTCGGCCTCTACGCTTGTTCACGAAATCGACATCAAGTAACTATATGCTTAACTTAGAAACTTGCCTCTCACTCCATTACTTTCATTGGAAGACATTTTGTTCTTCGATAATACCTCAAAGTCATTTTTTTGAACTCCTTGTTCGTATATTTTAGAATTTTGTAAGTAAATTAGTAGACCCGTAAATTATTATTCTCAAAAAAAATTATTTCCGCAGTGACGAGGTTCAATTCTCTTTTGCATAATACTTTAAGATATCTTATATGATATACTTTTTGCAAATACAACATAGTTGTTGATAGCAAAGAATAAATCGACCGGCTTTCACTACCACATGTGCTTCATCAGTGGTCATGTCGATAATGTCTTTTTGGAAGTCAACATCAAAACTTTAGCCTTTCAGCAACTAACTTGACGCAATAATTTGCATTACTCGATTTTGAATCAAAATCAGATTAATGTGTTTTGTCTCGATATGCAAGTTTTGTCTCGATATGCAAGTTTTGTCTCGATATGCAAGTTTAAACTTATTCTCTGATTATTTTTAAATATCCTTTTATCAAATATGATAGAAAACCTTTGGTTTTGCTTCTTTCGTTTTACAAATTCTTACATTATGTCGAACCTGAAAATTTTTCTTACCATTAATCAATTTTATCAGGTGAAAAAAGCGAGCCAAAAATCCTCCTTTGAAAATAAATACCGCAAAAATACTCCTTTGAAATAAATACCGCAAATCTTAAGATATGCAGAAGTTATTAAATGTGAATCCGTTTTTAGCAAGCATACGCGATACAATTTTTTACATCGAAACTTTTTTAACATTTTTTACATCAAACCTTCTTTAACTTGTCAATTTTTCTGACCATTTTCTTCGAAATCACTTTTCATCGTATATTATCAAATATTCATCGTCTTTGCAGTCGATGAATATTTTAGGCTGTTGTTCGACTGGTTCTTGTTCTTTGTAAGTTAAAGCTACGTATTGTTGTAAAATATTTGATTATAAATCGATACAATGTTTAGTTTTAAAACGTATTAAAAATCCCTTTGCTGACCTTTGACTATTTTTTAAAACAACATATCTCTGTAACAATTTTTATCAACCAACAATACTGTCATTTTTCATATCATTCTCAATATTGTCACTCAATGCGTCATATGCATATCATTCTCAATACTTACCGTGAATACTTCCTAGAAGTTAAAACGGACGCGTTTTAACTTCTAGGAAGTTTAAAATGGCAAAAAATTTTACTATAGCTCAATTGAACGAAATTTTAGAAATGTACGACAGTACAATTATTAAAATTTTTAATGAAAAAATAGAAAATTTTGAGAACAAAGTGAATTCATTAAATGATGAAAATAAGGCTCTTAAACTAGAAATTTGTGATTTAAAAAAAGTGCAGATTTTATAAGCAATAAATACGATTAAGTATTAGTTGAACTTGAATCAAAGCCAGAACACAAAATCCCGAGCAACATGAAAGAAACCATGAAAGATAAATTGGCAGAGCAGAGAAGTAGGCGTAATAGTTTAAGAATAAACGGGGTTGAAGAGTCTGAATACGAAAGTTAGGAAGATTGTGAAAATAAAGTTGAATAAATTCGAAAGTTAAACAAAACTCGAATTAGATGGTAATTTTGTTATATTGAACGGGCGCATCGAGTGGGAAAAATTGAAGAAGGTGAAATTAAAAAAAAACAACAGGTCTGTCGTTGTGAAATTTTTAAATTTCACAAATTTTAAAAGACATAACAGCTATTCTTGATAAATATACTAATTTGAAACTCAAGAATCAACGCATTTTTATAAAGGATTTATGCGAAAGAACAAGCGTGCTACGGAAAAAGTTGTTTACAGACGATAAAGAATTAAGACAAAAAGGTAAGTATGCTAAAGTTACTAATACGCGTGAAAACTAATAACACTTAATTTTTAAAAGAATTTCTTTTATTTAATTAGATCTAATAATAAAAAAAAAATAAAATGGATTCGAATAACAACAACAATTTTGATTTAAAATCATTTAACTTTTTTCAAACTGAGGACTTTTTACTAAGCCATGAATCGGATCCGGATTTAAATTACATTATGGAAGCAATTGCTGTTCGAAGCAACTGCCCTTATTATTATTCAAATGAAATAAAAGATCTTCTTAATTCTAATAATTTTACCACTTTACATATTAACATGAGAAGCTTATCAAAAAATTTTGAAAATTTTTGCATAAACATGAAGAATCTCTTAGTACTTTTAGTTTAATTTGTATGTCAGAAACTTGGTGCAGCTCAAATAACGCAAATTCTAATAGAAACACCTGCTTACCAGGTTTTAAAAAACTTTCTTTAAGGTGGTACACCACTAAAAAAACAGTGGTTTTGGAGTAAAATTTCAAAATTTAGTTTTTGGACTTGTTTTTTTCCAAATTTTATCCTTTTTCATTTGATATAACCATCTTAAATTGTTTAACTACATAAAACACTTTAAAAATGCATTTTTCTAAAGTTGTTGATAATTTTGACCATAGCAACGCCTTAGCAACAGAATAAAAAACCCTAATTCAATCCCTAAAATCTATGCTTAAGCTTGGCTATGCTTGGCTTCTTTTTTATGGAATATACCTAGGCTATGCTAGGCTTCTTTTTTATATTCGTAAAGTTTTGAACTATACTTTGAAAGCTTTGAACTATACTATAAGCGTATGGGTACCCGATTACGGAGTTTAGTAAAATTACATAGTGGCACTAAAACACCATTGTCTGGTAAAAATAAACTGACAGATAAGATAATAAATTCAATGCAAAACTACTATGGCATTGCTATTAGAAGAAACACTACTAATATTTATGCTATGAAGAAGTCTATATATGCTTTTCTTTTCCACTTTACCAATATTCTGAATCAAGATGAGCGTCATCAGTTTTGTCCTCAGGATTCTGAAAGCTGGTGCAGGTATTGGAGTAAAACAAAGCAGTATATACTATCAAATTCAATTCCAGTCTGGATTAAAAACCTGCTAATAACAATTTTTAAAAGCTTACAAGACGATCAACTGCTATCTAAATGCCTTCATTGTAAGACACAAAATCCAAATGAGTCCTTGAATGCCCTCATATGGTCTAGGGTTCCCAAAAACACTTTTGTCAGTAGAGAAACAGTTGAAATGGGAACTTACTCTGCTGTTATTCATTTTAATGATGGTAGTAAAGGTATTTTGGATGTTTTAAAAGAGTTCAATTTGACTGGGTATATAACAGTAATAACATCTGTTCAGTTTGACAATTCTCGTGTGAATCAAATGAAACGAAAGTCGACACAAAAGTGTATAAAGCAAAGAAAAAAGTTAAGATCAATAGCCAAAGGGTTCAGTGATAAACAAAATTCAAATGAAACTAATCAGTCATATGTTTCTGGTGGACATTAACCAAGATTTTACTGGAAAAAAACTTTAAATGTGTTTTTTACAGTTTTTCATTTTTGCAATACTAGGGTAACTTTGAAACGTAATATCTTTGTATTGGCTAATGATTTTTGCCTGAAATTTTCAGGGTATACTCAATATACTCAAGAAATTCGGTTAACAGATGGGATTTAAAAAATTCTTCTTAAATATTTTTAAATAAAGAAATTAGTTCACATGTTAAGTCAAATTACTTAGAATTTCAAGCATATTTTCAATAATTCGTAATAAAACTTAAAATATGTCCTTAAATTAAAAATCCATCTGTCAACCGGAATAAAACATTATAATGCAACAATATACTAAGTTTGAACTAGAGAAAATGTATATAACGGAAGATATCACGTCACAAAGTTATTCAATTTTATACATTTTTTAAGCAGTTTTTCCGCCATTATGGATGCAAAAAAAACTTTTAGAAAAAAATTTCATTTCAAATATTTTTTTTTTATAAATTTATAATCAGAAAAATATGAGTTTTTGGTTTTATTCCAATTTTAAATTGAAAAAGTGCTTTTTAGTGGTGTACCACCTTAAAGCGTCAAAACAAAAAGTGAGGCGGCGGTTTAGTAATCTATATAAAAGAATGAGTAATTCTGACGACAATAAAGAGGTTTTAACAATTGAAATTGAAACCTTAAAAAAAAAAAATTAGTTGTAAGTAGCTGCTATCGACCACCCTCTGGTCAAATTGAAAACTTTAATATATTTTTAAATGATTTTTTAAGTAAAAGCATTCATGAAAAGAAATTCTACTACTTAATAGGTGATATTAATTTGGACTGTTTTCAATACCATACTAATTATAAATAAAAAATTTTTTTAACGATGAACTTGAACATGGCGCATTTTCTATAATTAATAAACCTACAAGAATAACTGCAACATCGGCTACCTCATAAGACAATATAATTATATCCGATATTTTTAATAAATCGCATAAAAAATTAAAAGTGATTACTCTGACAACTTTTCTATTTTTTTTTTTCAATTAATATTGCTGTAGTCAAAATATCTCCACAGAAAGTAACATTTAAAAAACGTTTTTTTACTTCAGCGAATTTAAAAGCATTCAAAGAGTAATTATCTCTGCTTCATTAGAAACCTAGAAAGTAGAAGCCTCTTGTGATGCTAATCTAGTTTATGAATCATTTTTTAAAACTTTTTATGAATTATATGACGTTAATTTTCCAAAATCTACTGTAAATAAAAAACCCAAAGCTATAACTTCTCCATAGATCACAAAAGATCTGAAAAAGTCCTCTAAAATTAAGCAAAAACTATATATCAAATATTTGAAAACAAAAATAGAGGAAACTTAAATTTTTTACAAAAATTAAGCCAAAATTTTTGAAAGAAAAAGGAAAAATTGAAAAAAATTGTACTACTCTAACTTACTTGAGATAAACAAGAATAACTCAAAATGCACCTGGGAGATCCTAAGAGAACTAACTGTCACGCGGATTGCAAAAACGTGCTCCCTACCCAAAACTTTAATAATTACCGATGATTTTTTCTCTAATCCAACTGTGGTTTGTGATGAATTAAATAAATATTTTTGTATCAGTTAGTCCAAATTTAGCCAAAAAAATTCCTTTTGTAATTAACAAAATAGATGCTTAAGATTTTTCGACAAACCCTTAAAAGATTTACTATTTAATGTTATGAACCCTTAAGGGTATGAACCCTTAAAAGATGTACTGTTTAAAGTTTTTCATTGTTCAATAAAACAGTGAATATTTCCAGATCATTTAAAAATAGCTAAAATCACTCCAGTTTTAAAGATAGGCGATCCAACCACTGTTATAAATTATCGCCAATTTTTGTTCCTTCTGTTTTTTCTAAAGTTTTAAAAAGAATTTTATATAACTTTATTTATAATCACCTTTCCTTTAATAATATACTATATTTTAATCGATTCGGGTTCGAAAAAAATAACTCGACAGAACACGCAATACTTTAAATTACACGCAGTATAGCTGAATCTTTTGAGAAGTCCCAATATACTTTGGGAATTTTCATAGATTTATCAAAAGCGTTGGACACTATTGATCATCGAATTCTCCTTAAAAAAATAAAATACTATGGAATAAGAGGGAATGTTTTAATGATACTTAAAAGTTATTTAAACAACCGTAAACAGTTTATTGCAGTGAAAGTGGTACATCTAATTTATTAAATGTAACCTGTGGAGTTCCCCAGGGCTTTACTCGGACCACTTTTTTTCTTAATCTACATCAAAAAATATCCCTAAAGCGTTAATGACTGTCATGTTTGGTGATGACACTTATCTTTTTTTATCCCATAAATGTATTCTAACATTATTTCAAACTATGAACATTGAATTAGAGAAAATTTGTGAACGGTTTAAAATGAATAAATTGTCACTAAATGTGGATGAAACAAAATGGTCACTCTTTTATTCGACTGCTAAAAAGAAACTACTGCCTCCTAACTTGCTCTTACTTTTTATAGACATAATTCAAATAAAAAGAGAAATAAATACTAACTTTTTAGGTGTCCATGCTGGAAATACCACACTAATTTTTTGAACAACAAAATTGCTAAAAGTATAGGAGTAATGTATAAGGCTAGAAATACCTCAAATAAACAAAGTTTAACACAACTATATTTTTCTTTTATCAATTGTCATTTAAACTATGTAAATATTGCTTGGTGTAATGCCAAAAGATAAACTAAATCCTCTTTATCGTCAGCAGAAGCATGTTGCTCGTCTTATCAATTTTAAAGACAGATTTGCTCATACAAGGCCTCTTTTATATGAAATAAAAATCTTTAATATATTTCAGCTCAATGTGTTTAATACTCTTTATTTTATGTAGAAATGTAAAATAAATTCCTCCCCAGTTTCTCTCCATAATTTATATACCTTGAAAGATTAAAATAAATACAATATAAGAAATGACAATTTAGTTTGGCAACCTTTTTATCAAACTAATTTTGGAAAAACAAACATTGCATTTCGCGGAGCTTTTCTTTGGAATAAAATAGTTTTAAAACATTTTGATTTTTCTCTGGAATGGAGTTACCTCTCATTTAAAAATAAACTTAAAGAAATAATTTTGTCTCTGAATAATATATTTTTATATTTTTAAACGTTTAATAATTTCATGTTATATTTTGATAAATTTATGCTGTCAAGTTTTTATAGAAATATACAATTATATTTGATTATGATTTATTGAGATTGTAAAATACGAGCGGTTCTCGATGACAAGACCTGACGGTTTTCTGCGAGTCTCCGCGTTCTTTTTATGAAATTAAATACCTGTATAACTATATTTTCTTTTACTTAGTTCTTATTGTATGATTTTGTTATTTAAATGTTAACGATTTTATTGTACAACGATTTACTAAAATGTTTAAGAAAAGAACAAAATAAAATAAATTATTATTAGCATTATTAGCGGGATCTCGTATCCTCTAAAATAAGGCGGAATCCTACTTTTCCAGATTGCAATCGCTAATTGTACTAACTCCTAACTTTTATGCTTAAATAAGATTTTTTGAAAATAATCACGATGATTGAAGACTGGGTATAAAATACCAAAAAAAAAATCCTAACCCGAATCCTAAATGTGACGGTTATGAGTTATTAACTTTTCTTTTTTACTATCTTGTTCTTACTTTTAGTTCATCTAAAAGTTTTAAATTTTAAAAACTAATTTTTAGTTGTGAAAGTTATAAAGTTTAAAGTGTAAAGTTTCCATTCTCTCTAAAAAAAGGGTTTTTTAATTTTTTAGATTCCTTTCTTTGGAAAAAAAGGGTTTTTTAATTAAAACTACGTTGAATTATGCATCTCAAAATAAACTACGTTGAATTATGCATCTCAAAATAAACTACGTTGAATAATGCACTTCAAAATAAACTACGTTGAATTATGCATCTTAAAATAAACTACGTTGAATTATGCATCTCAAAATAAACTACGTTGAATAATGCACTTCAAAATAAACTACGTTGAATTATGCATCTCAAAATAAACTACGTTGAATAATGCACTTCAAAATAAACTACGTTGAATTATGCATCTCAAAATAAACTACGTTAAATTATGCATCTCAAAATAAACTACGTTGAATTATGCATCTCAAAATAAACTACGTTGAATTATGCATCTCAAAATAAACTACGTTGAATTATGCATCTCAAAATAAACTACGTTGAATTATGCATCTCAAAATAAACTACGTTGAATTATGCATCTCAAAATAAACTACGTTGAATTATGCATCTCAAAATAAACTACGTTGAATTATGCATCTCAAAATAAACTACGTTGAATTATGCATCTCAAAATAAACTACGTTGAATTATGCATCTCAAAATAAACTGCGTTGAATTATGCATCTCAAAATAAACTACGTTGAATTATGCATCTCAAAATAAACTACGTTGAATTATGCATCTCAAAATAAACTGCGTTGAATTATGCATCTCAAAATAAAATCCATTGACTTGTTTTGAGAAATACAAAACTAAAAAACTCGAGTTTAACAGGTTTTAAACTCATTACTATAAGTAATGAGTTTAAAACTCATTACTTATAGTAATGAATCCTTAAAAACTTCAATAAATCTTAAATGGATATGAACTTTATAAAAAAAAATTACTGTCTTTTTTATGCTATGCCTAAAAAGATTTTTGTCAGAAAAATTCATCTTGGTGATGTTGGGTGCAGATTTGTTTTTTTAATAATATAATTGCAATAACTTGTTGCAAACTAATCAGAAAATATAATTAACGTTTATTTATAAATCCGCAATTTTACTGTTACAAAATGCTCATCGAATAATAAAAAATATTTAAAATTGCAGTTGTTAAAACGTAAAAACTTTAAAATGGCTGGAAAAAAAAAGGAAACGATTAAATTTAGTACATTTAATAAATGCTATTAAAAAATACAAATAATAAATGTTGTCATTTTAAAAGTTTCATTAATATTTTCAATGACGTTGTTTAAAGATTAAAAAAATAATTTTTTTTTTTAATCTTTAAACAACAGAGCTGCCAGTAATTATTTTAAAATTTAAATTATCACGTTATTACCACACATGACAATAAAAACATATGAAACATATGATTGCGTATAGCATTTTATTGATAGCTAAATACATGGTACTTAAAAGAAGACAAAAATCACGTTTGTTTCAAAATCTAGTTGAAAAGAGAGTTATTAATGATATCATTGAGTTAAGATTAAAACTGATAATTGATTATACTGAAAAAAAAAAGAAGTTACGAAAACATATTTTGATTATCCGTTTTTTTTAAAACAAAGTCTATATCACATAATCAATTAGTTGATCTCAGCATATGTTAATAACGTTTTTATTGTTTTTAAACTTTTTATTTTAAATTATATATATATATATATATATATATATATATATATATATATATATATATATATATATATATATATATATATATATATATATATATATATATATATATATATATATATATATATATATATATATATATATATATATATATATATATATATATATATATATATATATATATATATATATATATATATATATATATATATATATATATATATATATATATATATATATATAGGTAGTTGTATTAAAAATTTAAAGAAATATTTTGACTTCAAATCACGTTTAGATGAAAAAGGCTATCAAATTCTGCACATTGATATCAAATTTAAGTTTCTAACCCAATTAGAAGCAAAGTTATAAGTAATTTGAGTGATCAAAATTAATGATAGACGACAAAGAATATAGTCTGTATTCTTGAGGAATACATAAAATAGATTAGGAATTTAGCCTATGTATTAACATAATATACATTTGTAATTATATAAAATGTTAAATATTATACTTATTTTTGAAACTGTAAATAAAAATCCTCCTTTTAAAAGTTTTTTTTCTATATTATATAGAAAAAAAATGTTATATCGAAAAAAAAGTAGGTCTTTATTTACAGTTTTAAATTTACGTAAAATCAATAACAAGTTATATAATAAAAAATGATTATCATTTAATCTTTATTAGCATAAATTTTTATTTTGTTCATTTTTCTTTTTAACAGCATTTTTTCAAAACTAATTTCAAAAGGTTAGTAATTATCGAAAATTAGAGATCGACCGACATGTAAACGCGAGCTAGAGGTGAAAATTTGGCGTAGTAAAATTTTATCATTGCTAAATAATCTAACTTGCTATGGTTGTGATTTATATATTATTGGATAAATGTTACATAATTCTTTCATTATATGAAAAAATTCATTTATTTTAAATATAAGTATGTAACTGTAAAAATACCATTCAAATTTTTCTGAAAACAGCTTATCAAAATTGTCTGACTTTTATTTTCAAACGTTAAAAAAAAATTTTTTATACAGTCACACACCTATATACTTAATTTAATTTGTCTCTCATGCGTCCTGCGTGTAAGCTGGAAAAACGCGATATATATATATATACATTATATATATATATATATATATATATATATATATATATATATATATATATATATATATATATATATATATATATATATATATATATATATATATATATATATATATATATATATATATATATATATATATATATATATATATATATATATATATATATATATATATATATATATATATATATATATATATAGTGTAGTCAAAAGAGACTTTTTTTACATTAAAAGACTCTTTTGACTACACTATAAGGATATATATATATATATATATATATATATATATATATATATATATAATTATAAAAAGATTCTATGAATAAAATGATAAGGGCGAATCCTTAAAAAGTAACTGCTTTTTAAAAAATTAATACTCTTCAAAACTAAATTCATCCAATTCAAATGGGACAAAGATTTGATTCGTGTTTCTTAAACATTTTGCGGTTGTAAGCATTTTAACACTTTTAAATTATTTGCTATTTTGAATTTCTTTATTTTCTTAGTTATTTTCTGTTTTGATTCTGATTTATGTTTTTATGCATAGTTTTGTATTACAGTTAAGTAAAATATTTTTTTATATATGGGGCTCGGCAATAAGGCAAAATGTGCTTTCTTCTTGCTCCTAACGACGGATTCATAGGGAGGGGTACATGAATTGGTATATGAATACCTCCCTTCAACACGAAAATTTCCTGGATCTGTCACTGCTTGCTCCAGCTATTATTTTTGCAGTGTTAACATTATTTAACGGCAAAATAAATTACACACAAAAAATAAAAAAAATAAGATTAGCTGATTATATTCCATAAAAACGAACTATATTTTAAAAAATCACCTTCTTTAGGGGGAAAAGGGTATGACACCCCTCGACACCTCACATCCCTAAAAATTCGCTCTATATTAAAAAGAAAAAAATCATAGGGTATTTTACTTTACGCTGCAACGATTTTTATCAACTTATCATTAATACAAAACTTATCATTATTAAAAATCTTTTCATTAATAAAAAATTTTTTACTTCAGCTCTTATTCTCTTGCAGTTTTTTAAAAACATTTTTCGTATGAAATTTTTGTCTGTCTAAAATTTTTGTAAAATTGGTTTGCTAAGATGTTAAGGGCAAACAGAAAATATTATTTAAAGTCAGACTAAATACTATTAAACTTACGACTTAAAGTTTCGTTTGACTTACCTAGTGCAAATAAATTTCAATTATTGAGGAGGTGTTCTCTGAAAACAGTATATATCTCTGCAACAAAGAATACTGATGTGTTGATAATTTACAGAAAATTAGTTTATTAAGCCTCTCCAAATTAAGTCATTAGTCAGAATCCATTTGTAAATTTAGTCAATCTTATAGTCTGAAGGCTTGCAAACTAATGTGTACATTTTCAGATTTAATCTTAATTTAGGCGTACAGATGTAACCTTATTTAATATCCGAAACCAGATAGAGTATAATTGGAACATTTTTAACTCCACCCATACTTTTTAAAACTCTTATATATGGGGTTTTTTGGTTAAAAATATGTTATACTAACTTTTGCTAAAATAAACAATAAATTAGTTATAAATATATTAAAATACTGATAACTTATTGATGTTTCAATAATTCTAAATATAACAAACCTTTTTAGAAATCTCAATCAAAAATCAAGTTTTTTTGGAAAACAAACAATAATCCTAAAACACCGGTATTTTAAAAAATAAAAAAAAATCTATTGGGTGTTATAATAAAACACTTAAGTCTTGTTTATAACTAAACCTGTATAAAAACCTTATATCTTAAGATATGTTGATACAGATTTAATATAAGGAAATTCAAAACTAATTTAGACTTAACTGTGGATATTTATTCAAAGCGTTAAATGTTAAAAATGTTTTTAATATATAGTATATATTATTAAAAAAAAGCCAAATTTTAAAACTTTGAAAGAACCATTTCAGATTTTTTTTTAAAATTACGTTGCATTAAAGTTTCAATGGCTGTTTTATTTTTTTATTTTTAGTTACCTACTGATAAATTAAAAACTATTCCGCTAATTTAAAAATGTAATTATTTGTTACAAATATTGTTAAATTTAATTGCTTTTTCAAATTTATAATTTATCATTTCATAAAGAATCCCATAGCTTCCTCGATATTCAAATTAGCAATTCGTATACTTATTTTATAATTTAGGTAATTTATATGCTTCTATTTTAAATAGTATTATATTGAAAAAGATTAGAAATTCTCTACCATCTAGTGGATAAGAAATCCACAAAAAAAAAAAAAAGAAGTTAACGGAAGTTTTGTTGTGACTGATTACACAATATGAAGATCTTTCTTCACTTAAAGAATATTTTGATATTTGTATAAGTATTATAGTATTTAAATATTTTAAAGAATATTTTGATATTTTCTCGGGCTAAATCTTTTTTAAAAACATAGTTTTAAGCGATAAAAAGTTTGATGTAAATTATATAAATTTTTAATTCGGTTAATATTAAATATATAGATATAGTAACTCATGACTCTAATTATTGGTTAAGAGCAAATAAAATTTTTCTAATTTTTTACTCTAACATTCTTCATAAGTTGAACACATTCTATGACCTAAAATCTGTTATCTAAATTCTGTTACCTAAAATTTAACAGCATTATCTATTAATGTTTTATATTTAAATGACAAAAACAATACTTACATTTGATTAATTACTTATTATTTGCTTTGGATTTAAACTTTTCTTTTACTATTCTGAACTAAATTTAAATTTATCAACAATTTTCAATTTTGATACAAAAAATAATTGCTATTATTTATTTAAGAACTTAAGGCCACCTGTAACAATTATTGTTTTACAATTGCAATAATGAAAGTTAAAAAATTAAATGAAAACTAGCTACAATAGGTCAGTTATCGTACCCGCTGCAGGTTTTAAATAACAAATTAAAAATGCTTTATCATCTCCAGTTTATAAAGTACTCTTGAGCAAAAAATATTATTATTTCAGGAAGCCTGAAAGATTTTAGAATTATTTAAAACATCAATAAATTATGAGTATTTTAATATATTTATAACTAGTTTATTGGTTATTTTAGCAAAGTTAGTATAATATATTTTTAACCAAAAAAACGGATATATAAGAGTTTTAAAAAGTATCGGTGGAGTTCCAAATGTTCTAATTATACTCTATCTGGTTTCGGATATTGATTTACGTTTTAAATGCAATGAAGAACAAAGAAGTTAAAAAAAGGTTTAACTCAAACAAAGTGAACATAGTTTTAATATACTTTGTTGCACCCATTAATTGACATATAACCGTTCCTTTATAATAAAGTCTATATTTGCATTTTGAAAATTGGCTAAATGAAAAATCCAAAAATTTTATTGTAAAGAAATCAAACAAAAAAACAAAACGATGTCTGTTTTATTAATTTTATTAGATCATACCTAAAATTTAAATTCAAACATTGTAACTTTTATTTTTTACCTTGTATCAAGATATTTCGACATTTTCTTATATCATCTTTATGTAAGTTTGTAAGTTTCACACATTGCAAACTAAATTTTATGAGAACAAACTTTAGAGTATTATTCATTATATGTTTACATTAATTTGCAGTGATGTTAACAATTTAATTTTAATTATTAATTAAAGTTATAGAAAGATGAAGATTTGTTTCATTTTCAAAAATGTGCATCAAGTTTTCTTTCTTTTCTTAATCGGGGTTCAATCAAAAATTAAGATTTGGCATTTGTTTTGATGTTTTCTTTGAATTAACAAATTTTTGAAAATCCATATTGTGCATTAAAAAAATAAATAAATAAATATTTCATTTCTCAATATGGAATACAATATGGCATTACAAAATTAGGATGTAATTTTGAAACTTGATAATTAAAAAAAAAATACACAAAGTTTGTGCTATAATAATTTACAAAAATATGGCTGCATAAGAACAGATAATATGAACAAATTTGTTTTATTATCTAAAAGTAATTATGTTTAAAGATTATATCTTGTTATTTATAGATCTTATATTCCATCTTGAGAAATAAATTATTTAATAATTTAAGACTATAAAAGAATATGATAAGATAAAACTTTCAAATCATGTAATGATATATTAATAAAAAATTTAATTTTTATTTAACTTTATCTTTTAAGGTTATAAATTTTTATTAGGGAAACACCTAAAGTTAATATGGTTTTATCTCGTGCGTGTGCGGTAGGAGGTATTTAATGCAAAAGTTTTTTAGCTAAAATACTTTAGCAATTATAATTGGGCATTTTCATTTCCAGGCGTGATTTTTTTTTTTATGTTTTTTTTACAATTAGAAGCTAGAATTTAAAGCTATATACATACTATAACAATTATCTTAAAGAACAAATAAAACATGATTTTTTAAATCGTTATTAAGGTTACTTAAAAAAACTTTAATATTTAGGTAATTTTAATTTCATTTTTCTTTGAAAATCAATTAAATATGAGTTGTAAAGACATAATATTGAAATACTCACAAGCAATTCAAATTCATTAATCTAACTAGATAAATTCGAAAAATTTGCAACTTCCTTGATATCCATGCATGTTTATACATGAAATGTTTCTAAAAGTAATTACTAAGTTTAAATGAGTAATACAAACTACAGAAACTAAAGCTAAAAAGATATGCTAAAAAACTTGTTGCTGAAATTTTGATGGTTTAACCTATCCTAGACAAACTCTTAATGTAAGTTGAACAGAAAATTGTAATCGGATGTATATTTTAAAAATAAAAAATAATTAAATTCCTAAAAATGATTTATGAAATTTTTTTTCAAAGACAAAAACATTAGTGCATTTATGTTTTAAACGTTTTCACTTTGAATAGTCAGAAGTTTTTTATTTTTAAATAACTTACTCTTAGCAAGGCTGCAAGCAACCACTATTTATATTGAAAGTTAAAGCAACAAAAAAAAACATTGTTGCATAGCAAGGTTCAAAGAAAACTTAAAAAACTGTAGAGATAGATGCAATAAAAAGATACGATATTGTTGAATGAAGACTCACGCAAGACTAAGTTTTTGGATTAAGAAATGATTCACTTTTGTCCTACGACCTTGGCAGTGTTGTTTTTTTTTTTTAAAAAAAAAATGCAACCTTACCGCGATAGATCAGAGACTCAAATTTAGATGCCAGCTTGTCTGGTTTTTGAACTTGTCTAGAAGAGAAAGAGCATCATTTGAAGAACCAACTCAAATATGACAACAGTAATTCAAACGAAAAGATATCACATTCAAGATTAGCTGCCTGTTTTAAGAAAACAAAGAGATGACTCTTTGTAAAGACTAGTGTACATCTTTGTGTTGTCAACAAATAAGGTTACTTTAAATTCAAGATTTTTAGGAAAATTATTAATAAAGATGAGAAAAATATAAGTCACATGTAACTTTGTGACTCTCCAGATGTTAAGGGAAATAAAGTGTTGGCCTTAAACTTTAATACTGCGATTAAAAACAAATAATTTATTAAGTTTGTAAAGTTTCCCAAAATCATCATATACGTGTTTATGAGGAACACCTTTGAAATATCAAGTGTAAATTAAACATTAAAAAATGTAAGTTTTTTCACGCCTACAATGATAACATTAAAAAAGTACTTCCGGCATTTGGTCCTAAAAAGACGTCACATGAATGTTTAAAAGATTTTCTGAAAGTCTTTAGAACGTTCAAAAGATGTCTTTTTAGAACCAAATACCGGCTGGAATTGTTTTCTGATAAATTTAAGAGTTAAAAAAATTTAATAGTTAAAAGGATATTTACTTGGTTTTATTTTTTAATAAGAATTTTAAAAAAACTTTCTAATAGAAAATTCAAAAACTTTCTGATAGAAAAATTTAAAAACTTTCTGATACAAAAATTTAAAAACTTTCTGATACAAAAATTTAAAAACTTTCTGATACAAAAATTTAAAAACTTTCTGATCCAAAAATTTAAAAACTTTCTGATACAAAAAGTTAAAAGTTTTCTTATAAGAAATTTAAAAACTTTCTCATACGAAAGTTAAATAATTAAAAAGATTTTAGTTAAAACTTCATAAAGCATTTTAAAAAGTTTCGTCTCAAGAACTTAAATTTTTTATTGAAAGACTAATTTTACTATATCAGATCTGGTCAAAATTAGGATTAACCTGTTCATCCCGAAACTGCTAATCTGTACTCCAATACAACTCAGAACTTTTTTGACTTTACTCTTTTTTACTATCTCCAAATAAGTTATAGCTCTAAAATTCAGGTTAATATTTATCAGACCGGTTGGTAGTAAGGTTTTCCAAACCATGTGGTATGTTGCTATAGATCAAATTTTCTTTGTTTCTTAGTTAATAATGTTTTATTGATAGCATATATTTTCATTACACTAAATAGCTTGGCTCTAGTACCACTGGCTATGAAAGCTCTAAAGCTCTAATTTATGTCTTTCTCAGTCTTACTCAGATATTTAAATTTGTGTCTAATTTTTCTGATTACCCAGATCACTTACTTTCATTTATTGATTGTCCTTAACCCTATCTCAAACCCGTGCTCTTATTCCCCGTATTTTCCTTTGGTTGGTTCCAATCATAGAATTATTTCAACTTTTATACAGACTGTCTCCTAAAGTATTTGATTCTTACATTTTGGAAATCAAAAATAAAAACTCTAGTCATTTTTCAGATAATAACTTTCATGTTTCAAAATCTTACTCAATCATAATCAAAAACTCGTTCTTGCAATATCTTACTTAAAATTATGTTCTTACTTTATTTATATTTGCGGGCTTTTATTGTAGAAACAATCTCCAAACAATGTTCTCAGAAATTTTATGAAAAAACTGAATGTAAAAGATACCTTTGACTGATGTATTAAAGTTAAAGTGCTTCTTTTGAGTTATATAAACTGATCAATAGCAATGCAAACTAAACGAATCAAAAATTAAAAATTAAATTATTCTTTACCACAGAACACATTTCCATAATTTTTTAACATTATCTATTTGTATTTTTATATCTGTATTTGATAAAATTGTTATAAATTATGTTAAATCTTAAAAGTTCTTTTTGTTATATTTTATAACTGCGATTGTAAGTACGCAAAAAAAAAGACTTTACTGTCTTCTTTTTGCTGCGGCTATTATTTTTCTTTTATATATATGTATAAATATAAATATATATATATATATATATATATATATATATATATATATATATATATATATATATATATACATATATATATATATACATATATATATATATATATATATATATATATATATATATATATATATATATATATATATATATATATATATATATATATATATATATGTATATATATATATATATATATATATATATATATATATATATATATATATATATATATGTATATATATATATATATATATATATATATATATATATATATATATATATATATATATATATATATATAAATATATATATATATATATATATATATATATATATATATATATATATATATATATATAAATATATATATATATATATATATATATATATATTATATATATATATATATATATATATATATATATATATGTATATATATATATATATATATATATATATATATATATATATAATTTTGTGAAAGCAATTTTTTTTCAGGTTTGTGTAAGTCTTTAAAACAACTAGTGCGTAGACCAACATCTTAATTTTCTCTCACCTCCGGTTTCTATAAAAACGTGAAGCCTGGTATGGTCATACCAAAAAAAAATTCATTTGGACAACATCCAGAACTTTCGAGAAACTCTCAGAACTTTCTAGAACGTTCTTAAACGTTCCAAAAGTAGTTGAACAAAGAGAGTTGTTATCTGTCAAGTATGTCTGAGACATTTTGCGACGTTAGAATTATCTTATTCTATCTCCACTTTCTGAAAAAATTGCGTTAATGATAGTGTTGTGTTCCTCAAAATAATGTCTTTCTTCTGAATTGAAATCTAAGTTATAAGTAAAAAAGTTGCGGAAAAAACATGTTATAAAAAGAAATTTATACGCCGTCTCCTAAAGTTTTTGTTTTTTAAATCGTTTTATCTCAAAACTAAAAAATGTGGAGATAGAACAAGATAATTCTAACGTCGCGATTTGCTGAAATAAAATATGTCAGACATTTTCTATCAACATATTTTGACATAACTTTATGCCTGACTTATTTTCTGCTGACATATAATATATTAGACATATTTTCTATCAACATATTTTGACATAATTTTATGTCTGAATTATATCTGTTTTATATTCTTGTTGAAGAAAAATTTAACCTAAAATGTTTATAGAGCATTTTAGATTAATTTGACGAATAAAATGAAAATATGTTAGCTAGATAGTCGTTTTTTTGCAATCAATTATGCTTTATAAAACTTTTGTTGTAAACGATTAAAAACAAACATTAGTTGCTTCATAAATTTTACCAAACTTTTTAGCGATGTCAGTATTCATAAATAAATTGAAGACCTTATATTTCCAAACTTCTAGGGCAGTATATGTGTCAAGATTGAAGTTCCTGTAGTGTCACTACAGGAGTAGGTACATGACTATGGGAGTGTCGCTACGTAAGAGTGTCACAACGGGAGTGTCACTACAAATACGGAAATGATGTAAAATACGTAGGAGTGTCACTATGTAGTGTCACTACGGAACTCCTGTTTAAAGTCTTTTAAACAAATTGTATTTTATCACTTTAAATCTAAATTGTTTTTTACCACCATGATAGCGTTTAAGAAATCGTTTTAAATGCGAGTACGTAGATGGCTATAAACCAGAACGAATCCAGAGAAATCACGTTCAACTTTAACGCTGGAGAAAGCCGCATCGTAAACAACTTGCAAGATTTTATTGAGCCGATTGCATTTTGTTTTCTTAATATTTTCCCAGTATGCAAGGATGTTGAATTCAGAACCTAATGTCACTCGTGGTTCATTAAGAGCCCAATTTATAATGAGTTGACGAATATCTTGATCTGATTCATAAATTGCACCAGCACTACATTGTCTAGGTTTTCCTCCATGAAACGCCTTTTTTTTCAGCTTCAACATCTTTTGAATTCATTGGAGTTGTCTCTTCTGAAACACTTGATTAATTTGATATTATGCATTCTTCTGTTGATAAAATATTGATTTGTTCTCGTTGAGTCAAGAACTAAGGCAGCAATAAATGCTTCACATTTAAAAAAAACTTCTCGTGTATTAATTGGGTTTATCAGTAACAACATTATTCCCAAATCACCTGCTGTAATGTCCTCAATATTTTTGTCCTCAATATTTATTTTCAATTGAATCCATCAAACGTAAAATTCACTCGTTGATAGTTTTGCGGACTGAAAATTCATCATGGCCATATGTATTGGTAAAAATGTGTCGGAGTATTCATATTTTAAGCTCCATGATGCATCATTTAATTTTAATTTGTCGTGTCTTAACCTTTGAAATGCCTCTGCGTTGGTATCGAAATCTTTTATCATTAAAAAAGTGGAATCCCAGCGTGATGCAATTTCAATACGAGGCTTATTTAGATTTGTAAAAGTTTGAATAAATACTACTTTTTTGGATTCAATAGCAACTGTTCAAGCGATGTTTAATGCATCTTCAAACATTTATGTTACGTCGTTGGCAGCTGACACACATATGCGCCACAAAACATAGCTGAACAGAACAATTCAACTGATTTTTCAACGCAAATAGTGAGGGCTTCATTTTTTTCTTCTCTAAAGTGCCTATATCAATTTCCTCGTCTTCGAGATCAATAAATTCGTTACCATAAATTTCAAGAATTTTGATCTTGTGCATTTTGGAGAAATTGTTCTTTCCATGTTCTTTCCTTGATCTATGCAAGCTGCGTAGATATTATTAGCACATTTTCCAATTTTTTCAAAAACATTTTCCAATTGAGCAGCCAAAATCGCACCAAACTGTCGACCTTCTTGTGTAATTATGCCTAATATTCTGTCAGCTATTTGTCCGTCCTTGATATATCTACAGCTAAGCGCGAACACATTTCTTCCATATCATTAATCGAACCGTTTCGATAATTAATAGATTTGCATCAACATTCAGCTCTTTCGTTTTATAAATTAAACCTTATTATCATTTTCATTGCTTGTTCTCGGAATAGCTTCAACTAATTCAATGTGGTCAGCTTTTTCATTGTGTTATCGAATAAGGTAATCTTTGAAATTGCTTAACTTGCCTTTGTAAAGTTTTTTGCACATTCTGCATTTTCCTCTTTCTTTATTAATTTCAAATTGAGTTTTCAATTTGAAATTTATAAAGAAGGAGGAAAATGTTTGACTTTTGATCATAAATAAAGTACCAAAAAAAGAAAGAGAAATGATTAGTTCAATGCATATTTCACTCAAAGCATTTTTTAAATGTTTTTATTTGATAATATGATAATGATTATGATTTAATAAGTCATAATAAATAATAATTAATTAAAGGTTCTTAGTCTTCCTAATATGCTTTGCTAAATGGAGACGCAATGTCTGAAATACCTAGTTTTATTATCGTTATTTATTGTTTTTTAGTTGAAAAATATTGTGATCAGAAAATATGACGCACGACGTTTTTTAAACTCAATGAATGTATTTAAAAATTATAATTTGATTTGTTTACGACCCAAATATGTCCAATAATTTTATAAGGTTTTTTGTATTGTAGCAAAATATTGAGTTTTTTGATAAAGAGTTAAAGGATTTAGATTTCAAGGTAGACTACCACCTTAAACTAAAAAAATATTAACTGAAATTTAAACAAAAAATAATGATTTAAAGTTTGTTGAAGTTTTTAATTCCCACTTTATTTAATGATATTTTTTATTTAAATTAATTTTATGACCTTATAACAGTGCTGGATCAAGAAGGGCTAGGGGTCACATCTTTTGATCCATATTTTCGAAAAGCACCTTTTTTTAACATTGATTTTTTTCTATTGTTTCTGTGCAATGTTTGTCCGCATTTCGATCCCAGAAAGCCTTGCAAAAATTTATTTTTAGAACCGCAACGGTACCCTAGTTTGCATTGTTACGCATTTAACAAAAATTTTTTTTTTTTTAAACTTAAATCTGCATGCCCTCTAAGTATATAAAAAATTAAGCTATAATTTCAAAACATTAAATACTTTACTCATGTCCACCATTTAAACCACTACGCGCTGAACAGTTGCTTCTCGCTTAGGTGTGTTTTAATTTATTTTTACAAAATTTTAATGCTTTAAATCTAGTTAATTTTAAAGAGTTGTAATTTACAAAGTTTTGTCATAAGTCAAATACATCTCATTTTGAAATCGTTCCCTATTTTGAATATTCCTGTTTTCAAGTTATTATAATTCTGTTGAATTATTATGTGCTTTATTGCTTATGAATTACTAAGTTACAAGTTGATACAGAGGAGAGAAGCGAGTCATGATGATTGCTATTCCGTGAACTTGGCGAGAACGGACAAACAACTCAAGTAACTGCTACTTCTGCATGATAAACCCAAAAAATCGTCGCACCAGCAAATATTTTTTTTAGATTGTTTTTCTGGACATGCCTTTTTCCATCACCCCATTGTCACAGCCCCAACCTGCCTGTTCCAACTTCTCCTAGGCGGCATCGGCCAACTTCAGAAGACAGCAGCAAGTCAGGTAGCGAGGCAAATACTGGAGATATGGACAACAATTCTGCATATGAAGTTGGGGGTAGAAAGCCGTACTTTCCTAATCCAGAAAGACCTGAATGATTTAATTTGGAAACTCTGAATTACAAAATCAAATTCTGAGCATCTGATTTCCAGGCTCAAATAGTGGAACTTGTTTGGGTCAGAGGATCAGAGGAAGTGGCATCAAAGATTCTCTAACTTCTTCAGTAAAATGTGAAAAAATATCAAATAATAATGATGATTATTATAATAATAGTTTTAAGCAAAATATCATTTAAAGTAATAATTAAGCCAATGATTCATGAGAATGGTGTCACTCATACACAAGTCTAACCAAAAGAATGACACTAACTTTAAAATATAATATAAGTAACAATGAGCACATAGATATAGAACATACATTAAAAATTAAACATTTAAAAATCATAATTTTCAGGTCAGAATAATAATATAAGATTAAAATAAACAAACAAAAAAGTACTGATAACAATTGCAATTATATTGTTTAAGGGGTCGTTAAAAAGTTATGTCACGCAATTTTCGACCCTTTTTGACCCCTTCCTCCTTCTCGTCACATCATAATTCTTTAGTAACCTCTATATCCCATGAGCGTAAAGTAATTTTTGGACAACTTCTAAGATGAAGAAGTATTTTTTAAGATGATAAAAAGAGATAAGTAATTCCTCGAATTAGAAGTATTATATTTGTAATGTTATAAGCAACAAGGTTTTTTTTTTTTTATCGTAAAATAAATATCTCTGATACGACATGTGAATTTGTTTATGTTTTTACGGCATGGAGATTTTAAACAGGTATTTATTATAAAAGTAGCAAATATTACTTTAAACAGGTGTTTGTACGAAGGGTGACAAATACCAAAAATAACAAGAAACATTTTTAAGCAAAATAAATTTCTCATCTTTAATAGAACCTTAGTTTTAGTAGTTGTGTTCACAAATTAAATGTACGACTACTTTTAGTACACTGTTGTATACAGCAAACAGCACAATAGCAGTTTTGATTTTCTAGCTTCATCAGGGCCGTCCCAAAGAGATCCTAAAGGGAGGGGTGACGTATCCGTTTTTTGCCGACTAAAGTCTCGAAAAAATATTTTGCCGACTAAGTTCTTGAAAAAAAAAAATTCTAGTTGGCTAACATCCAATTTTTGCCAACTTCAGTGTCCAAATTTGCCGACTAATTTAATCAAATTTATATAATTTTTGTTAAGGGGTTAAACATTCCCTATGCTCCCCCTCTCAAGACAACCCTAGGCTTCTTTTTTACAAACATTATAATTTAATGACGACCATTTAACTAGAAAGTCTATACAGATTAACTCTTTCTGTTTAAAACATAGGTTTGTATTGTCATTTTCACAAACGCCAAATGAGTCAACTTATGCTTAAACTGAACTTAGTGTTAAAAAAAAATTTATCACTTTAAATAATGAATTGTTTCTCTCAAAAAGCAGACATCTTTTATTTCGGTTGACACGCCAAAAACAGATCTAACTTCATCTCTCAAAATATACTTTGTTTATTGCAAGCTCACTATGAAGCAAAAACCAATTTGCTAAATATTTTCTATATTCTTTTAATTTAACTAATCGAAATTCTAAAAAATTGACAAAGCTCATTGAGATTAATTTGTTTGAATAGTGACGTATTCTGTGTCAATATTTTACAACTAGCCTCTAAATTAAAAAAAATTAATTTTAGGCAGTAGCGTAGCTATAGACCTGCAGGGTCTGCAGACGCGGGAGGGCCAAGACTTATTAGGGCCAGTGCAAAAATTTTTAAATTTTTTGTCAAAAGTTTTTTATTCTAAAAAATAATATGCATGTATATAAACATGGCAACATTAGTAATTTTTGCTATTATAGCTAAGAGTTACGAGCTCTTTTTCAGACTATTTTTTTTAGCTTTATTAAAATCTTGACTAATATTTTAAATAGTGGCTTTTTATTTATTTTTATATCTTAAAAATTATTACAAACTGTCTTAACTGTCTTAACATAAGTATATTATTTAGGGTAAAGTAGGGTAATTTCGGTGCATTAAGCCATTTTGTTCTTTATAAACAAGGGTTGCTTTAATAACATTAAAAAATCATGCATATCGATGCCCTGCAGATATATCTATCAAAAAATAATTAGAAAATATTTTCAAACTCACAAAGTTTTATGTAAAAATTGTTTTACAAAATACTCAAAAATGACGAAATTAGCGACGTAGTATGGTATTTTTGGCACAATGATACGGTAAACTCGGCGTACTTAAGAAAATTAAGAAGTTCGTTGAAAACGCATTAATATAATTAAAATAATATAAATCTGCATTGTGTAAAATAACTGTCTCTTAAATTGTTACATCTAATTGGCATTTAATTAAGGGCGGTGCAATTGCAAAGATTAATAATTTTTGAACCACCTATTTTTGTAAAGTATGAATATATCGCCCAAAACAGAAACCTTATTAGAAAAATGTGCTTCCAAAGTAAAATTATAAATGAAATGAATACAAATTTCTATGATTTCGATAATTATTTCTAAATACTTTTTAAATAAGAACTTATGTTTAGCTCATAAGTATTTCATAAAATAATATTTTACATAACTTCAATAGTAATCGACAGGATAACCGTAACTGTATTGACACATTGCACAAAATTGTTTATTAATCACACCTTTAGCATCAAGGTTATTTAAACACATCTTTTGATGTTTAGACATATTTTTTGTAATGCATTTTTTACGTGACTGCCTGTTCTTATATTTCAAAGTTAAAGATTCCTCTAGCTGAGATTTATATGATGATCCTGTAATTTTTTCAGCATGATTTACCCTCCTTTTTATACCTGTTTGTTTAGTATTTTTAACGTCAATTCCAACTAGTGATCTAAATGTAACACCATGAGGTCGTGAGGTTTCATTGGTGGTGGCTACTTTTCATGACTTCTGAAGTGTAAATGATGAGTTTGGTGAAGCAGATTTTAAACAAAAATATTTAACTAAAGAGGATGAATAAAATTAGGCAACTTGTAAATTATAAAAAAATAGTTGAAATGTTTTAAAAAAATGTGAACTATTTTTTTGAGAAACTTTTTTTATGGTTAATAAAACAACAGATAAGTTATTATTTTGCTTGATTTTTAAAAAATTACATATGTGTTATAAATAAATGGTGGAAGATAGAAAAAAAGATACATCTTTTTAAAAGATTTACTTTTTTGAGAAGCAATAACGTAATCTGTGACAAAATCAATATGATCTAAATATTTTGCAGAGTCTAACTCATTGTCGAGAATATGGTGCATTTCAGAGGTAGTATTAGGTTTTGAAATTCTTGATACAACATACGAGTGATCAGTAGCCTTAGCTGCAGCAAAGTCTTCTTCAGTCAACACTTTTCTATGATATGGATATATTCCACATTTTTTAAACCCTGACTGACAATTTTAAACAGTTGCAGCTTTCCCATAAGCTATTCCAAATAGTTCACTAACCTCTATTAATTCAGTTACAGGACGACCTGGATGGTGACGAAGCCAAGTACCAACTTCTTGATCATAGAATATTTTGAGGCTTTTCAAAAATGAAACATCAAGTGGTTTCAGTTTGTGCGTGCTGTGAGACGGAAGTGATAATATAATAAAATTTGTCTGGCAAGCTTTTAATACAACACTAAGATTTTTTTTATGACTTGAATGTCCATCTAAAAATAGAAGAACTGGTTGGTTTCTTGACTGTGGCTGGACTGCTTGTAAAATATGATCAAACCATTTTTTAAACAAATAAGTTGCTTTCCACCCATTTTTCTGCCACCAGAAATAGAACCAATTGGGGCTTTATCTAAAAATTCAGATCTCACTCAAATACGTGGATAAATCAACATTGGAGGGACAAAAATTTCGCTTGCGAATTGGAAATAAACTATTGTGATTGTTTTTCCTCTTTCGGAACTTGTTACGCCACCAACACTATGTTTTCTCTTCAGAGCAACAACTTTTCCTGGTTTATGGCATATAGACAATACAGATTCGTCTACGTTGAATAAGTTTGATGGTGGAATAGTCTGCATTCCATGACCATTTAACATTATTTTTTCTAGTTCATCACAAAAACAACTAACTTTTATTCTATTAAACCCAATGGGTCGATGCAATGACGCTGATTCAGCAACTCTAACAGAGAGTATATTTTGACGTTTCAAAAAACCCCTAAGCCATTCTTTTCCTGCTGTTCTAGTTGCACAATTAAACTTATGAATAATCCCATTCTCTTCACAAAACTGGAATACCATTTGTTTAACATCTTTTGGAGACAGACCAAATAATCTTTGTGACATGGTCAGAAGAACTTCTACAAGCTCTTTTTCTTGAAAAGCTGAGAGTGTTGTTGGGTGTCCTGCACTTAACTTTTCAACACAATTATCAACAGACGCTCGTAGTGTTTTCCTTGGTATTTTATATTGTTTAGCAGCTGATTATTTCAAGCAACCATCAACTAAAACTGCTTTTACTGCTAATTTTAATGATTCATTTGACCAATTACCACCTTTTTTATTAATTACCATATATATATATATATATATATATATATATATATATATATATATATATATATATATATATATATATATATAATATATATATATATATATATATATATATATATATATATATATATATATATATATATATATATATATATATATATATATATATATATATATACATATATATATTATTGTATTTAATTAATTAATAATTATTACATACATATTACTATATGTGAAATAAATTTAATTTATATTGTGGGGAACTATTATTTTATTAAGTTTCACAGAAACACTAACAAATTCAACTTTTTACTAACTCGTTATTATTTTATTACTATCTAAATTAAGTCAACTTCTATATATAATATTTCGAGCGCTGATTTCCATTTTGGTTTCAGAGAAAGCACAGGTCGGCAAATTCGCAACTGGCGAAATTAACAACTATTCATCAGCCGAAATTATTTCCTTATATCTTGTAACATACTTTTATATCTTGTAACATACTTTTGAGTTTCATCTTATTGTTGCTCACATTTTATTAAGTTTATATTTTTGAATAAAATAAATAACAACTTTTGATAAAATTTTCCGAGAAAAGTTTATTTATCCTACATTTTCGAAAAGGTTAAACTGTTAAGAAAAAGCTAATAATGATAAATTAACGTATTTGTAATGTAAAAAGAAAAATTTAAACCAATATTTTTAGAAAAATTGTTTATCTTGCTACAATACCCAACTATAACTTTAATATTCCAATAAATAAATATTTTTAGGTGTCTTTTGAAGGGGTGACAAAATTATCTCCCTGCCGAAATTACCCTACTTTGCTCAGTTAAGTAAAATAGTGAAGCTATTGAATTAAAACAATAATTTGCTTTAAAAAAAAGTTGCTAAGTCGAACGTCGAGGAGACTGTGCTTATTACTAATGTATTTATCGCTGATGGAGATAATTAGTTCAATAAAACTTTTTTCAAACAAGTTTTAATATCTGTAAAGCTAACAACAAACACATACTTATCTAGGTTATGCATAGACCAAATATTGCTAATTAAATACAATTTATCGTTGAATCGTTGAAACTAGCTCATCGCTTAATTAGAAAGCTCTATGATAGCTGCTTCATTGCCGGTAATTTTAACATATCACTATTTGTCCAAGTCCAGACACCCTATGGTTGCTCAAACCATATGTTGAACTTGTTATTTACCTACAACCGTAATTTTGATTTAAAATTGTTTCCTAATTCTATGTTATGTAATAATACTAAGGGCCGCTTTAGGAACAATAAGGTTAAAATAAACAACTATCTTCTTAATCGTTCCGTAAAAGCTGAAATATTTAAAGCAAAAAGAACACATAAAAGAAACTAGCATTAAAATTAACGATAATAAAATGTTCTCTGGAAATCAACATGGTTTTCTTCACCATAAATTATGCGAGACTAATCTAATAGAGACTTTTGATATTATTTCATTTTCTATAGTATTTCACCAATTTATTGATTTAATCTCGATTTCGAGATTACATCAAGAGACATTCACCTTTATTAATGAAAATATGGCTCTCAAGTTATATAAAGTTTTTATTACATTACACCATAAATATATAAAGGGTTTATTTAGGCTTCTTATTTAAAAACTCATAAAACCTTAATTGAATTTATTCAACACAAAGCAACAAAACAGACTTCCAGCTTGAGGCATCTGTCATACTACGAAAGACTTAGAAGATTAAACCTACCACCACTGACTAAGTGTTTTAGTTGGGGCAGCAATAAGCTTAGGTAGGAGAAATTTTCCGCAATTTTTTCCCTGGATTTTACACATTGAAAGTTTCCGCATTTTTGCATTTTACCCGTGTCAACAATAACATATTGTGATATAAGTTGCTCATTTAAAAATATAATAGCAGCACTTAACTCATGTTATATTTGACATTACCCATTAGCGTAGCAACTGCAAAAAGAACCTTAATCACATTAAAACACATTTACGGTCAACAATGGCGCAAATCATTTTGTGTGCACTAGCCCTAATAGCTATTGAAGCAGTTCCATTGAACTGAAAAAGTGTTATCGACCAATTTGAAGCAATAAAGGTAAGAAGAAAACTTTTATTAAATTTTTTACTTACTTGACTTGCATATTGTAAAATTCTGGTTTATAGTTAATTAAATAAAAATTGTATTTTAGAATAAGGTTTTTTGTTTTTATGTACAATTTTTGTCCAGAAAAGGGACTTCGTAGTACCGCACTCGAGTGCGGTACTACGAAGAGATCGAGTTCGGAAATACTAGTTTACTTAGCAAGCGTTCTACCACTACGTTGCTAACGCATTTATGAAAATTACCGCTTATTATTAACAACTACTTAAAATAAAGCAAATATAAATTGACAATAAATACAGTTTTGGGTTAAAAGATCCGACTCCCTTATAGTTATTGCAAAAACCGTTTTTATACAGCATTGTGTTTAATTTAAAAACAACAAGTATAAACATAAATAACATAAAACAACAACAACAACAACACATGAAAATAAAAAAAATAAAATAGTTTTAAGTAGTACAAGAAATAAAAACCACGTTTTAAAACTTTGAACTGCCTCCCACTTTTTTTCTAAAGGCCTTTTTTTTTAAAAAAAAAATCTATATATAGCGGATTTTTTTTTGAAATTGACCCTCCACTTTGAGACCCGTGTCGTCAGCCATGATACGTGACTATTTAAAGTATTGCCAGCACGAGTATTTTCTATTGTTATGTAAATATCTATATTAATTATAAGTGGTCGGATCCTTTCAGCCTTAACTGTTTTTGAAATGTGAAATAATGAATAATAATTTAATTTAACAAAAAAATAATAAACTAAAAAAAAGATAAATAAAATTAAACAAAACAAAAACAAATTTACTTGCACTTTTTTGAAAAACTTTTCTTTATTTTAATTTTATACTATTTTATATAATTTTTCATCTCTCTCTTTTTCGCTAACGTTTTTATTTGATTTTTTTCAGCTTCAATAATCTTTTTTTTTCTTCAAATTTTTTTTTTTTTTTTTTTTTTTTTTTTTTTTTTTTTTTTTTTTGAGATTTAGAGTTCTTTTCGATTAATTCATTATTTTTTTCTTTGTCTATTTTCATTTACTTTAAAATAACTTTCACGTCATAGTTAATTAATTATTTACGTTTAAAAGAAAAGTCTTATATTTTTAATTTGTGTCATTCTTTATTCTTTTTTTTTTACTTTTGCTATCTTACTGTTAACAAAATGCATCCGTCATTTGCAAAAACTTTGCAAAGAAAAAGAAAAAAGTGTAAAAGAAGAAGAAGAAGAAAAGAATTAAAAGAAACAATAAAAAGAGAAAAAAACAATACGCTGAATTTTAATAGATATTTTTTTTATTTTACCCGAGTTTTATGTAATATTTATAGCGATTTATCTTAAATTACACTTGTTAAAGCCCACATATAGGCTTTATAAGAAATTTGTGGTGACTGTTTTCATAAAAAATTCTCTTTCTAACGTAAACGTTTCTTTTTGATTTGAAGTTTTTTGTTTTCCTTTTTTCATTGCATGAACAGCGATTCATGGTTTAAATTTAAAATCATTAAAATTTTTATCACTAAAATCTAACAAACTTTTTTAAGTTTTTTAAGTTTTTTAAGCTTTATTTTTTTGAGATTTTTTTTACAAAAACTTACATATAAACGTTTATTATTTTTTAGTTTGTTTTTGTTTATAAAAATACTTTTGAATATTAAAGTTTTTAACGTAATTTAAGTTGGTTTAATTTATTGTAAATTGAACATAAGGGGCGGTTTTCAGAATTTTAGGCGGCCCCGGTTCAACTCAAAAGGCTTCGAGGCAATGTAATACTATATAAATTAAATAGGATTGTTTTTTTATCAGCATTTTATTGATTAATTTAATCTTTAAGCAATTGTGTAGTTTTAATAACCAATATTTAATAAGCACAAATAGCATAAAATAAAAAAACTTGACATAAAAGTATAAAATTGTAAAGTATATATATTTTAAAAACAAATTAAAAGTACCAAAAGTAAGACAGACTATTTTCACAAAGAGTCGTTCAACTTAATATACTAACTAACTACTGATTTTTTTTTTGTTTTTTTGTTTTTTTGTATGTATTTAAGTGCTCCCAGAAGTCCTTACGGTCTTATCAAAGAGCACCGCGGGTGAGCATTTAACAGGAAGTTCACGCCTCAAATAAAAAATTAAGTTTAATTTTTATATTCTGCCTAAAAAAAGAAGTAAAAAAATGAAGTTAAGAAAGAAAGAAGAGAAGATAAAAAAAGAAAGAAAAGAAGTTAAAAAAATATAAAAAGAGGGCAAAAGTAAAACAGGTGCGCGGCAACCTTTGCACTCACTACGGACCTGCTTTGAAATAGATCGCCAAAACAAAACAAAAAACAAAAAACAAAAAACAAAAAATTTTTTTCTACAATAAATTACAACGTTCATTATGTTTTTTAAAACTCATGTGTTGCATTTGATTCTTTTAGCAAGTTCTAACATTTTCAAGTGTCGATTGAATAGTATAATCTTTTTTCAAACACGATCCAATTTTTCTTGATGATGATAAACACGATCCAATTTTTCTTAAAGCCAATTTTTTATATTACAATTATTGAAGAGTTTGTTAACAAATCCCTTAATGTTTTTCCTTTTAAAAACCTCTTATCAACTCTTTCTTATAAAAGCAAAGCACATGGGCATTATTTAACATAACATTCTTCACGACCTTTTTCCTTTATAAAACTGATATTGAAAATTTTTCTATGGCGTTGTTATTGTTCTATTGTTCATGTTTGTTCAAATGCATTATGAATTGTACAAATTTCATAACTTAATTTTCATTATAACAGCGCTTTTAGACTTAATTTTTCGCAAATTTTGTTATTTTTGTAAGCGTATTTTTTTTTAATAATTTAAAAATTACTGTGTTTCAATTGCATTTTATTATGTTTTGAAATAATTACGAGCTAAAAAATAATAATTTTCTTTTACAAAAAATGATTATTCAAAATTGTACTTTCGTTATTTTTATAAAATTTTTTTTTAAATTCAATTTTTTTTAAGGTAAGGCTTTCTGATAAATTTGGTTCAAAAGTTCAATTTTGTCTTTCAGTTTAATTCGGGGAACACATATGACCTAAATTTCAATCCAGTTCGGTGTACGTATTGGACCTAAATTCGACTTTAAATTGTATCTAAATTCGACATTATATTTAAACTCGACTTTAATTTCGGAAGTTAAATTTGGGTCTTGAAAAGTTAACTTCGCCAAAAAAATTATAATTTTTTTTTTTTATTAAAAATAAATTATTACGTTGAAAAACACAATCTACGGAGATAACATTTGTTTTGAAAATACTTTAAATTTTATTACATAATTACGCAAATTATTTAAAAACTCCAATTTTTCCATTTATGAAAATTCCGTTAAATTACCTAAGAAATTAAATAAGGATATTATTTAAACTTATATTTTAAGTAGAGTATTCTGTTGTTTGCTTATGCAATAGGTCAATGACACCAGACGATAGACTTTTTTTTGCTATGCATTTTCTTTCAAAATGTGCAAATAAAAGGGTGCATCAGGGCGCTGATTCACAAAACTTTTGTAACTCTTGTGTAACTTACGGAAAACGTATGCAAATTTATTTTTTCGTAACTCTTTGGCATTCACAAACATTTCGCACTGTAAGCGTAAAGTTAAGGTTGCGCAAAATAAACGCTTAACTTACGCATAAATCTAAAGATTTTTTTTCGTAAGTTAGAGTTCAATTATAGACAAATGAGAAATTATTTGTTTACATTATTAAATAAAATGAACAAGGTAGTTCAAGAGAGCAACTATTATATATAGGGTAGGCGGAGGCATAACCGTCCCTGTAACGTTTGAAATGTTATATGAAAATAAAAACGAAACGTGCTTTTTTGTAAGTTTGTTTCAAAAACTACATTATTAAGCTTTAACTTTCTGCAATTAAGAAAAAAATAAAACAATTTTTGAAAATGTTATGAAAATGTTATTACACAAAAATTACACTTAGTCATAAAAACGGTTGTACCCCCACGGCAGTTTCAAATTGATACTTATTGGAACTTTATTCTGAGCATGCGTAGTGAACAGTTGCAAAACATCAGAAATTCGATGATTTTTTGTATAATTATTTTCTTAAGCTCAGCTACTCTAACTTGAATTTTTTTATGTTTAATATTTCAAACTTTTTGTAAAACGTAGCGATTTGCTTTAGAGTTGGCAGATACATCTTTATATTATAAATTTTGTTGTTGAAATT
>NC_061168.1:36621938-36641999 GCF_022113875.1 Hydra vulgaris
ATTTACTTTTTAAAATAAATTTGAATTATTTTAAAATTAAATAGCAAAAATTTGCTACAGCATTCCAATATAAAAAATGATGAAATTCACATTAAAATTGGTGGTGATTATGGTGGTGGATCCTTTAAGATGTGTTATCAAATCGTGAATGTTGATAAGCCGAATGCCAAGAGAAACACAAGTGTTTTTAGTATTTTTGAAGCGAAAGAGTACAAACCCAACCTTGTTGTGGGTCTCTCAAGGTTTACACCACAAATTAATCAATTGCAGTCACTGTGTTGGAAGTAATTTTTATTTTGTCATATTGTTATTATATAATAATAAATAACAGAAAACTCTATTTTGAAAAAAAAAATTTTTAGTGAGAAAAAAATAAGAGTATTTATATTTGGCGATTACGAATTTTTATGTTCAGCATATGGAATCACTGGTGCAAATGGTATAAAACAAAATTATAAAGTTTTGCAAAACAACATTTTTTAAGTTGTATTTTTTATATTTTTAAATTGTATAATTTTATATTCAGTTTTTTTTATGACTTTTTAAATTGTATATTTAAAATGATATTATTACATTAGGTCGACATGCTTGCTTGTTTTGTCATATAACTCGTGAAGAGATGAAAATGAATCCTTCTCAACAAAAGCACAGTTGCTCCAAGCGTACTCTGGAAACACTTCATGCAGATTTCCAAAATTTTATTCAAAAAGGTCGAATACCAAAATTAGCAAAGACTTGTAACAATGTCATTGATTTGCCACTTTTCAATATTCCATTAACACAAGTATTAAACTTTTCTAATATATTAGATTTTTACTTATTTATATCATTTTTAATATTTTTTTTATTGATTTAACGAATTTAGGTAAGCATTCCATCATTACATATCTCATTGGGAATTTATCTTAAATTTTTTAATATGCTTGAAGATGGCTGTCATCTCTTAGATGTAAAAATTGCAGCAAAAATGTGTATGACAAATCAAACTGTAAACAACAGAAATTTTGATGAGTATATTGCACTTCAATTAAAAATATATGAAGGAGAAAAAGTTATTAATGAATATTGTGAAAAAATAACTCTAATTCATGAAGCAATGGCAATACATGTTCTACGTTCTCCTGAAAATAAAGAAATTATTTGTGAAATATTTCAGCCCAGAGTAGCCCATTATATGGAGAAGAAAAATGCTAAGGTATAATGAGTTAATATTCAAAAAAAATGAAATAAAATTTATTATACTTCTTTTTATGAAGCATTAATCAATTTAAGAGCTTCTGTCTGTGTGTGTTTTGTATATAATTTTTATATATAGCTGATTGAATTAGAAGAGTTAAGATCTAAAACATTTGAAAAATCACATGGACCACTTGTGAAAAAACTTGATGAAGTTCTATGCGGTCTTCATGTTCAAAGACAAGCTTATCATGGAAAATGTTTTATTGGGAATCATGTTCATAAAATGTTGAAGGTTTTTCTATACTTATATTTGCATATTTTTCTCAAAAATATCTTCTCAAATACATAAGTTCATAAATACATAGAGGTTATTAAACATTAATTTTGTAAATGTGTTCTAAAATTTATTCTTTATTCATTAGCTAAACAGTATTCTAGATCTTTGTAATTCAATACCTAAAATAGTAAGTGATCTTGGATTTATTGGTACAGATGTTCATAACGAGGCGAAGGTCTTGAGTAAGAAATTTGTTGCTTTGTTCTCCAAATACTCGACATGCTACAACTTTATGAATTCAAGTGAAATAATTAACAAGAATCCAATATCAGAATTAGGTGAGATTATATTTTTTAAATTATTTTTTATTATGAAAGTTACTCGCATTGAAATTATTTTTGCAATGGTGTTCATAATTATTTCTTTGTTTTTTAATTTTTTATAGAAAGAGCCATTGATAAATTAATGAGTTACTTTCGTAAAACATGGCCCAATGAGTCCATTACTCCAAAAATGCATTTGTTAGAAAGTCATTGTGTTGATTTTATTAGAAATTGGAATTCGGGTCTTGATATTTATGGAGAGCAAGGTTTAGAAAGCATGCATGCCGAATTCAACAGTATGAACAGCACATTTTGTCATATGAAAGGAAAGCAAAGACTGAGAAGTATTTTGTCCAATCACTATATCAAAAACTCTCCAGAAGCTTTAATAATTAGACCAACTATTAAAAAAAGAAAGCCTTATAAAAGAAAAGCTTGAAACGTGAAACTTTATAGATGAATTTTAAAATCAAAAAATGTATATTATATAACGATTTAATTTTTAAGTGTGTGTGTGTGTGTGTGTGTGTGTGTGTGTGTGTGTGTGTTTTCCAATACAATAATTCCTAACGTTTTCTTTAACATCTGGTAATTTCATTTAGTAAAATGGAAATTTTATTAAAAAAGCGGATATTTTTTCAGCGATAATAGTTCATAAATTACAAAGAAAAAAAAATTACCGGTTTCTCAAAATTGGACATATTCTTTATATACCTAAACTTTAACTCTTAAACATTTCAGGTTTTCACGAAAAATTTATTAAAGTACTTATTTATCAAGAATAATTAGACTTCCATAAAGTTTGTAACTAAAAAAATTGCAATGTTCTTGAACTTATAAAAAGTGAGTAAACACTTTTTTTTATATGTATGTATCTTTTAAAACTAGTTCAACTAATAATTTATTAAAATAAAAAAAAATCTAAAAACTTATTTTTATTAAAAGGTATAATAAATTTAGTTATTAAATCTGTGCTTTTTAATTTTTTTTTTGCGTTTTGCTCGCTTTATTGAAAACTTAAAGATAAAAATATTTGTTAATGCGCATGCCCAGAATAAAGTTCCATTACGAAACTGCCGTGCCCCCAGTGTGAGGCACAACCGCACCCTCACAAAAATCGTTGATGATACACTTTTCGTGGTACATTCTCTTTACAACTGTCGACGCTCAGATTATTTGCTGATTTTGTTGCACGTTTGCATACTGTGTAGGCATTGTTTGTATTTACAGCGTTTTCTCATTTGAAATACCTACAATTTCCGTAGGTATAGCATTTTTTTGTTTCTGCAGTCTTGGCAACTGTTTGAGCTTCTTTTTTTAAGTTTTTAGAACCATGCGCTTTTCCAGTTCCGCTTTATATAGTGAAATGATAAGTATAGCTATTTTTCTATTTAGTATCGTTTCCAAGGTTGCTGATTTTTTTCATTCGGAATACTTATATTTTCTTCGGGTGTAACAATTGTGAAATAAGCCATAGAGGACAATGTTTCTGGTTAAGAGCAAGATATCAAGAATGCATCTCGCAGTGAAATAATAACCACCATATAAATAATAATTCGATTGCAGTGAAACAATAATCACCATAATAATCACCAGATAAGCATAAGTATAAAAAAATATAAATATAACATACTCTTAGCTTAATATTTTAATAAAAAATAAAAAATACGAAATCCTTAACTTTTCCAAACAAAACATTTTTATTTAAGTTTTCACATAAAAACATTCAAGTGTAACAATTGTAATCATTGTCACTCGTAATTATTTAGTAACGATAAATATCAAAAGTATACGATTGTGCTTCCTGTGCGTCTATGCGGTTCTGTCCCAGAGGACAGTTTTTAGAAAAATACTGTTTCATAGCTTGCTTATTAGGTTAGGTTGATATCAAAAATGGCTTTCACTTGATGAAACAACGCTGATAACACATATGTTTAACACTAAATCAAATCTTGCTTAATCTTTGTAAAAAAGGTCTGAAAAAATAAGATGTAAATACAATTTTTTAATCAAAATAAACATTATTATGCACAATTTCTCAGGAGCGCAACCGGCACTCTTTTTGACATAAACAAAATGAAGGTAACTGTTTTACTAACGCAAGGTATATTTGTTGCCATATTAAATAATATTTTTCATAAGCAAATGATAAAAAACGGTTGTGCCTTCAAATGCAATTACGTCCCCATTTCCGTTTCTTCGGTTATGCCCCTACTACCGTTAAAACTGTTTTTGCAATTAATATTTCAACTTTTTTATAAGTTCAAATTTAAGAAAATTGGTTAATTAGTAAAATTAACAATACTGCTTCAATGAGTTTTTATATATTTTACTACAATTGAACAAAATTTCAAAGCACCATAACAACAAGTACTCTAAGTCATTTATTGCAGCATGCTAAAAAATGGCATTCTGAAAAAAAACTAGAGAATTAAAATTAAAAAAAAAAGGTCATTTATATTGATGACCTTTAACAAATGAAATGAGAGAGTTTTCATTTGAATGTAAAATTAAACAACACCCAATAGAATTTTCTGTCAGTGGAAAATTCACTAACGTTTCCAAGTGGGAAACAACTTAAGTTGCAAAATTATTAACTCAAAAATATGGCACCACAAAAAACAATTCAATAGTGGCCTTACTAAAAAAAACCAGTACCTGGTGGAACGAAATAAATAAAATTAAAAATGCCTTAAGAAATCAATCCATCGATACAGATTTAGCAATTAAACGAAGATTTATAATTGATTCAAAGCACCAAAACGTACCACTACTCTTTACTACAGGCATTGTTTCAAATCTCTTAAAAAACTTAGGACAAGGATGACCTAAGCCCGACCAAATCTTCCCAAAACTACTCAAATGAGTTCGTCTTGAAACCACCGGTATTCTAAGTCTTCTGTTTAACCAGTATCACTCACTCATTTACGCCTTATCAATGGAAACTTACAAACATAACACCAAACGCTAAATTACCAAACCTAAGTATCTGGTCAGACATCTCTCCAATCTCACTTACATCCCACTTCTGCAAGACATTAGCAAGAGTTGTCGCCAAATTTAGTATCCACCATACTCACGCCATCTTAGAAAAAAACAAACGATATGGGTTCCTATCAGGTATAAGCACAATTGATGCAATCACATGTGTCATAGAAGACATGTAATTGCCATTTTGCAAAAGACAAAAAGACAAACTTAATTGCAATATTCTCTGACTTTGCTAAAACCTTTGACGTTATTAATCACGGACTTCTTAATGCAAACTAACAATATACCTCCCTAAATGGCTTATTTCCTGGATTGCATTGTACCTACAGACTAGATATCAGCGAGTTTATACTAACGGCATAGCAACAGAATGGCGACCTAAGGAAGCTGGAGTTATCCAAGGCAGTGCACTCGGACAAGTTCTTTTTATACTCTTCATTATTGATATAAACGATATATTTAACTGCAATACTGAATTTTACAAATTTGCTGATGAGATCCTTGCATACATTGCTGGAGACCTAGCCCACTCAACCTTACCACAAAAAATATACGACAAAATTAATAACTGGTGCATTAAAAACAAAATGTTGTTAAATACAACATAATGCAAAATCATGAGCACGCCTCGTAACAAATTGAACACACTCCCACCACCAACTGTTTCCGTCAACTCCTAAGCTCTCAAAAATGTAACCTCATATAAGTACCTAGGATTAGATTTAAATATTAAAATAAACACCAACCAACAATGGCATCGCATCAAGCCCAAATTCTTCTCTGCTCAGTATCTAATTAGAAGTCTAAAATAATTAGGCTTTCGTAGCGAATTACTAGTAACAATAACCCGAAGCATAGGACTTAGCCACTGATCCATAGTTTACCATTACTGTGTTTAAGTAGTATCAAAAAAAAACACAAAATACAGCAAATACATCTAAAAACGCTAAAATCTATAGGTATTAGTGCAGAAATCGCAACAACAAAATATAACATTGAAAATATCGACACATACATTGACAATATATGTATAAAAATCCTAAAACGTATTCTACGAAACCAAAACTATCCGCTGAACATTAAGACAAAAAATAAATCTAAAAAAACAACAAGACAAAATATCAACTTTGCGTTCAAGATAGCTACTGCAAACACGGCTTACAAAAATAGTTTTACCCAAAAAAGATTGCGTCTTATAAGAGATGGGAAACATAACTTGTACACTAGTTATTCAAAGCAACTACAAATTTAACTAAGAAAATATGTGTAAATATATATATATATATATATATATATATATATATATATATATATATATATATATATAAATATATATATATATATATATATATATATATATATATATATATATATATATATATATGTATATATATATATATATATATATATATATATATATATATATATATATATATATATATATATATATATATATATATATATATATATATATATATATATATATATATATATATATATATTTATATATATTTATATATATGAATGTGTTTATGTAAGAAATAGAAATGGGAATCGAACCTTTTTTTAAAGTTCGGGTCCGGTTCGGTTCGGGTTAATCTAATGTTTGAGTTCGGTTCGATTCGGTCTTAAGCTCATTTTGGGTTTGGCTCGGTAACAACTAAAGTTTGGGTTCAATTGATTCGATATCACCCCAATTGTTTTTTTTATTACTTTAATTAGTTACATTCACATAAAACACAAATAAATTAAAGTAATATTAAGGTACCATTAAATATGCGGTAGTGGTGTAGTGGTAGAGCGCTCGCTTCATAAACGAGTGGTTCCGAGTTCGATCCCCACCACGTCTCTGGTAGTACCGCGCTCAACTCGTTTCTCCGCGCAGCGGCCTTGTTCGTCAAGGTTCGTGTTTCGGAGTTATAGAGTTGAGAGAGGGTTATAGCCACAAATAAGTAGCCTCCTCGTCTGTAGTGGCCTTCTCGGCCTTGAGGAGGTGAATTAAAATAAAATAAAATAAAATAAAAAATTATTAAATAAGTGAAAAATCTAAAATTTTTTGATGTTATTAAAATCTTAACAAAACTTTTACAAGAAAACCAAAAAAATACTTATCTAATTTGAAAAACGTAAACTTTTCAATTATTTTGGGTTACAATGGTTGTTCATTATGAGATAACTTGTATAACAATGGTCGCTAGGGGGCATATTTTCTAAAGTAGTTTTTTTTTTGTGCTCGTTGTTTTCCTACATTTTTTAGGATGCTGGTGACAAAGCGCTTTGATATTTTCCCTAAAATTTAAGAATGGGTATGACTACAATTTGAACCTCAATCAAACATTTAAAACTAATAAAACTTTTTTTTTAGATCAATTTTGGGGAAAATAATTGTGAATGTAGAGATGCATCATAACTAAAAGTTGAACTATTTTTCAACTTTGGTTATAGTTTATATATATATTATAGTTTATATATAGTTATGGTTATATATATATAAGTTATAGTTTATATATAGTTTGGTTATATTTGTCCTTTTATCAATATAGTCTGAAAATTTCAGTTCAGAAATTTTATTAGTTCAAGAGAATTTTAGGAAACGGATTCGGTTCTTTTTTGTCCTTTATTTCATAAATTTGCGCAAGTATAAATATTATGAATATTATTTTTCAAATTTTTATATAAATTTGCTTCATTTGAGTACCAGGTTGACATATTTTTGAAAAATATTTTTTTGGAAAAATGTTAGGTACTCATTAAATATTCGAGGGTCTTGAGGGACCCCTTGAAATATTTTTTGTTTGAAAAAATTTTAAAACTAGTATTTTTGTGTTAGATAGAACACATTTAGGGGGTTGCATATATATTATATGTATATAGATATATATACATATTTAGATATATATATATATATATATATATATATATATTGTATATATATATATATATATATATATATATATATATATATATATATATATATATAATGTATTTATATTTAGATATATATATATATATATATATATATATATCTAAATATGTATATATATCTATATACATATAATATATATATATATATATATTGTATATATATACATATATATATATTATAAATATATAATATATATACATATATATATATATATATATATATATATATATATATATATATATATATATATATATATAATATATTTATATTTAGATATATATATATATATATATATATATATATATATATATATATATATATATATATCTAAATATGTATATATATCTATATACATATAATATATATATATATATATATTGTATATATATACATATATATATATTATAAATATATAATATATATACATATATATATATATATATATATATATATATATATATATATATATATATATATATATATACATATATATATATATATATATATATATATATATATATATATATTATATATATATATATATATATATATATATATATATATATATATATATATATAGTTTTTTACCATTGATTTTAAATACAATGCTTTTGTATCCTTAAACACTTTTCTTAAATGAAGTTTCGAAATAGATGGGCTGCAGCTGTTTAGCTAGAAAATGTTAATGGTAAGTTGTAAAAAGTGGATGGCTTAGTGCCAGTGTGATGGCAAGATAAAGCAGAGAAAAAATTGTGTTGTGCACAAGGCATAAATGTATTGAAGTACAAAAATTCTCCACCAAACAAAGAATTATGGTATCAATATGATCTAGTCTCTATTAAGTTAGTCGGAGGTAAGTGTTTTAAAAAGTTTTACCGTTTTTTTTTTCGGACAAATTTTTTAATGTGTTGTGCTTGAAAACCGTTGGTTATTACATATCAAACTAAAATATTTATTTCCAAACGATAAATAAAACCTATAAACAATTTCTGTCTTGTTCAAGTGTCAATGAAACAGAGGATAAATAAGAATAAGCATTCAGTAAGCTTGCAATTTTTTTTTTTAATGTTTTTAAATGATCTGAATAATTTTGTTGTTTGTATTTAGTTGAATGATGATATTGTTAAGACAAAAGGTTGACTCTTTAACTTTTATGTTGAAGTTGCTTATTTTTATTATGATTTATCTTCAGAATTCTCTCCAAAACGTTTGATTTGGATACAAAAAACCGAGTGAAAATGATATTGGAAAGGTACACTTTCTTATAGCTAAATGTCATTGCAGCTTTTTAGTCTATATTTTTGTTTATGTGTATTTCAACTGCTGCTAATGATATCGCCAGTTTTTCTAATTTTATGTTGTCAAGTAAAGCATCATTATGTTTCAGGCTAAAATAGAGATTTGAATAATATTTTTATCCAGTTTAAATTTCTCAAGGTGTATTAGCTGAATTATCTTTTCGTTTTTGATAGTCTTTAGTCAATAACGGATTTTTAAACTTTTATAGATCTCTGACACTTAATTTCAGCGAAATTAAATTGAAAAGTCACGTCATAGAGGACAAAAAAATATCAATATCTGTTTTCGATAACTTGGCTTTCAAAGCAAACCTGAGAAGTGCAAATGTTTAGCTTGGTTTAAGAACTACATAATAAAATACATCGTTGTACAGTCATTTTGATGGTCGTAAATTTCTTTAGCATACTCATTTTTATATATTTTCAGACTGGTTACCGTTGGACTCCTATCCTGATTTAATCTAGTGGGGAAAAAAACGAAGGGTTGCGCCTGAAACAAAAAAGCGTTGAAAGGATCAGCCCTTTTTGAATTTATAGTCGATAAGTATAATGTGTTTTACTCAGCTAATGTCAAAATTCATTTGCTTTTTATATTAAATCAAAACAAGAGACTGTTTTTTATGATCACTCATTTTTTAAAAGTCTTAGCCAGCTCGTATGAAAGGAGTTCTCGACTTGAAACAGTTAATTTTATTCAACAATGCCAAGAAACAGCGCTCGCTCAAGAAACAGAGGAGAATAAGAAAGATAAATAAATATTCTGTTGAACAATACTGCTGTTTTATTTTATAATTTATTCTCCGATGTTTAAACAAATAAATGATATAAAAAACGCTTTGCTTTTTATATTGACATTTAAAAGAAGTTTTTTTCTCGGCATTGGAAAGAGCTTTTTGTCATAATTTGTATAAAGGGCTATTATCATTTTCATTTAATGAAAACAGCTTTTCTTATATGAAAAGCAGTAACACTATAGTGTATAGGATGCTATAGTATACTTATAATTATGGTAAAAAAATCTTTCCGACACCGAGAAAAAAACCTTTTAAGATGTCCATAATATATTAGCAAACACGTCTTTAAGACGTATTTTTTGTGTCTTTTTATGACAAGATAAAGACAAAAAAAAAGTCTTTTCGATGTCGAAAATAGATGTCTTATAGATTTGCATAATCGACTAAAAAAGACGTCTTAAAGACACCGTAAATAAGACTTTTAAAGACGTTTTTTCAACATTTTTTTTCAACGTCTATAACCCAGCGGGCACAGACGTGTATCAAACGTCTTACGGACGTCTTAACTAGGTCGCGACGTCTCAGACCAAATTAGGACGTCCTAAAGACGTCTGGTAAAAACGTCTTTGTTAAGACGTCCTTGTGACGTTAATATAAAGACGATATCAGACTTCAATATTAAGACGTCCAATTGACGTCGCAAAGACCTACATAAGACGTCCTAATTACCTTAAAAATAAGTAAAAAAATTAACCCAGCGGGCATTTTGACGTCCTAAGAACGTCCGTAAGACGTCTTAAGTCTCGTCCGTAAGACATCCTTAGTTGGTCTCAAATGAAAGGCTTGAGGACGTCTATTCCAGATGTCATAAAGACGTCTTTTTAAGTCGTCCTAGAGACGTTTTTTGACGTTCAAAAGACATCTCTGGCTGGTCTAATTTTAAAGACTTAAGGACGTCTTTTTCAGACGTCCAAGAGACGTTTAAATTTTACCAAGACATTCTTTTAAAAAATATATAAAAATGCAATGATTTACAACACAAACCTTAGATTTGCCTTAATCTAGGCAAGGGAAGTTATAAATAGAAATCAATGTAAATAAAGTGTAATTTGATATATTTAAAATAAATTAATAACTTTACAAAAAATAAGAATAATTTTTCAAACAAAGTTACATTTTCAAATTAAAAACTAATAGGTACAGTAGAATATAATCGATAGTGCATTATAAATAGAAGAAAATTGCTTAAAAATGGAAAAAAAAAATAAAATACAACAGTTAAGCCATCATTGATCGAAATCCATACTAGTGGATGTTCTCTTTATTCGGTCAGAAGAATGCCCAATTACTTTTCCAATAAGTTGGATGGTATCCATTTTGATTAAGTTTTTATTTGACTTTAAAGCAGCTTCTAATAAAAACAACAAAACAAGTTTCAAAAAGATCATTAAAAAAAATTGTCATGTATACATACACTTGAATACATGTCATGTTTCATAGCCAAAGAAATTAAATTTTTTAGCTTACTAATGTGTTTGATTAATTAAAAATTAAAAAACATCATTTTTAATTTTTAATTAATCAAACACATTATTAAGCTAATAAGAATAACAATGACAGCGTAACATAGACTTGTCAACTCTTTAAACTTTTTTTCTTCTTTAGACAATTCATGCTGTATTCTGACAAAATAGTGTCTGTTGGCAGTCTACATAATAAAAAAGAAGATAAATGCTGTACTGTCAATCATAAATGTTAAAATTCAAACTTTTGCTAATTACTTACAAGAGCAAAATATTTTTAATTGTATCAGCTAGATTTTTACCCCCAATTAATGATAACTGTTTTACCTAAAAAGAAACAATGTATTAGAAACATTGAAAATGTTTATAACAATTTAAAATAAATATTGTAATAATATGTAACCTATAAAATATAAAGTTGAAACTCATGTATACAAAAGTGATGTATTGGATATCTCCATTTGCGAAATTTTTTTTCAAAACATTAAATTTATCTGAACTTTTACGTTGTTTAAAACCTTCTTCTGGATTATTAGAGAACAGTGCAGTTCTATCTACTAAAATTTTTTTCATTTCAGCGAGTTGGAATATAATTTTTTTCTAAAACTCTGAAAAGTAAAATATATAAGTGAAGCCATATAAATAGTATATAAAATAGTAAATAGTACTTCCTATATATGGTTGAAAAGAGGTAGATTTAAACTGAATAATGCAAAAAATCTCAAGTTTCATGCTTAACCTTAAAAAAATATAGAAACAAGTTAAGTTCAAGAAAATTATAGGGTTTTTCTCTAACGCCAAAAACTGTAAATAATTGCTTCCTATACACAAACGCACACACACACTCATATATATATTAATATATATATATATATATATTAATATATATATATATATATATATATATATATATATATAGTATATATATATATTATATATATATATATATATATATATATATATATATATATATATTATATATATATATATATATATATATTATAATATATATATTTATATATATATATATATTATATATATATATATATATATATATATATATTATATATAGTATATATATATATATATATATATATTATATATATATATATATATATAATATATATATATATTAGGGTGTCCCAAAAAACAACATTTTTGAAAATAATCTGCTCACACCCCCTAAATGTGTTCTATCTAATGCAAAAACACTAGGTTTAAGTTTTTTTTGAATAAAAAATATTTTAAGGGGTCCCTCAAGACCCTCGAATATTTAATGGGTCCCTAATATTTTCGAAAAAAAAGTTTTTCAAAACTATGTCAACCTGGTACTCAAATGAAGCGAATATATATAAAAATTTTAAAAATAATATTTATTTCGAAACAAAATTGTTATTTTTGGTTTTATTACATAAAAAATTGGGTTTTTTAAGAAAAAATGAAAAAAATGCATTTCTAATGTTTTTTTATGATAATTTTGATAAATAAGTTAAAAATATTTTGAAATGAATATTTTTTTTGAAATATTTATATAATTTCGCTTCATTTGAGTACCAGATTAACATATTTTTGAAAAACTTTTTTTCGAAAACATTGGGGACCCATTAAATATTTGAGGGTCTTGAGGAACCCCTTAAAAGAGTTTTTATTCGAAAAAAATTTAAATGTAGTCTTTTTGCATTAGATAGAACACATTTAGGGGGTGAGAGCAGATTATTTTCAAAAATGTTGTTTTTTGGGACACCCTAATATATATATATGTATATATATATATATATATATATATATATATATATATATATATATATATATATATATATATATATATATATATATATATATATATATATATATATATATATACATATATATATATCTATCTAAATATGTATATATATATCTATATACTTATAATATATATATATATATATATATTGTATATATATACATATATATATATTATAAATATATAATATATATATATATATATATATATATATATATATATATATATATATATATATATATATATATATATATATATATATATATATATATTTATATATGTATATATATATATATATATATATATATATATACATATATGTATGTATATATATGTATACATATATATAGGTATGAGAGTATGTAAATTATTATTTTATAAACATCAATAAATACGATTTTCTCTCAATACTATATTTATTTTTTATTTTTTATTTTTTAAAACAAATTTTCGATGGATTGTTGTGACCAGCATCTTCAGCTTAAAAGATTTTGTTTGTTTTTGTTTATATGTTATTTTTAAATATATAAAACTAAAGTTTTCAGGCTTAGCAGGTTTTAAGCTCTTTTGGAATCAAATCTTTTATACCAAGTTTCAGAATTGCAGCATTACTAAAAGCACCATATAAGGGTAATAATAAACAGAAACAGTTTTATCACTTTTAAGAAATAAATCAAGAAATAAATCCAAACTACAAAGGAACAGCCACCCAGGAGTTTACCTTATTAAGTGCCATTGTAACAAAAAGTATATTGGTGAAACAAAAATGCAAATAAAAACACGCATGCAACAACACAAAAACAGTACAATAGGAAATAAAACAGAAAGATCAGCATTAGCCACACACATTAAACATTGTGCACAACAAATTAACTGGGACAGTTGCAGAACTCTAAAAGTCAATAACAAAAAGTTTGATAAAAAAGTTTGATAGGAAAGTTCGTGAGGCGCTTGAAATACAGTACCATCAATGTGCCCCTCAACAAAGTGGTATCAATTTAGACAAGGGACAATATGTGTCAACAAAATTCTAGACACCATTTCTAATGCACTTACGTCAGAAAAAGAGGAAACCATTCCATTGACATATAATAAAATTGCCGTTTAAAAATAACATATAAACAAAAACAAACAAAATCTTTTAAGCTGAAGATGCTGGTCACAACAATCCAGCGAAAATTTCTTTTAAAAAATAAAGAATAAAAAATAAATTTAGCATTGAGAGAAAATCTTATTTATATATGTTTATAAAATAATTATATATATATATATATATATATATATATATATATATATATATATATATATATATATATATATATATATATATATATATATATATATACATAATATGTATATATATGAATATATATATATATATATATATATATATATATATATTATATATATTTATATATATATATATATATATATATATATATATATATATATATATATATATATATATATATATATATATATATATATATATATATATATATATATGTGTGTGTGTGTGTGTGTGTGTGTGTGTGTGTCTGTGTGTGTGTCTGTGTGTGTGTGTGTGTAAGTTTGTGCATGTGTGTGTATTGATAAATGTAAATATAAATGTAAGTATAAAGATATATATATATATATATATATATATATATATATATATATATATATATATATATATATATATATATATATATATATATATATATATATATATATATATATATATATATATATATATACATATATATATATATATATATATATATATATATATATATATACAGCGTACGTCCGCGTTATCGTTTATAGTTTTTACTTTTAAACTTAGCTCTTAATTCACTTTTTCACTTCAACGCGTTGCCTTTTAAGTGACGTAAAAATTTTTTTTGTGACTCGAACAATTGTTTTTTATATGATGATCGTTTTTTAACAAAAATGACACAATAAAAAGGTAATGAACTTTTTAACCAATATTTGATTATTCAAACTTTTTTAAACTAAAAAAAGGTGAGAAAAAATAATCTCGTTTTGCGCTATTCATTACTTGATTCGTTAGATGATGAATCCAAGTCGATTAATGTTTTTAATCTTGCTTTTTTTGCTCTTTTGGAATAGCATTTTCTTACTGATTGTTTTGGCCTTCGCACGGCATCATTGGTCCATAACTCGATAGCAGAACTTAAATCAAATAAATTCGAATCTTTTTCATCGAAACTTACTCGAATTAAATTTTCTAAACGTTTCTCTTTCAGAGAGTTTCTTGTATCCGTTTTTACTCTATTCATTAGTGAAAAAAGGCGTTCAACTTTCGCATTAGAAACAGGCAAAGTAAATAATAGTTCGACAATAAGTAAAACCGGAACCCATTCATTTTTCATTGAGCTAGAAAAAATTTGATGCTATAACTTACGATAACCGGTATTATGTGGTGCTAAATATTTTACAGTGTAGTTTACCAAGCTATGCCAAGCATCCAAAACATCATTTACAGTTCCTGCAAAACCAGCATGTCGCAACGGCGCTCTATAAAAGTCAAAAAGATTTTCTATTCCTTCATCCAGGAATGTTTCATTTTCAATACATTGAAGCCAACCTTCTGTATTTAAAACTTTTGTACCATACATATCAGTAATAGTATCGCTTGTTTCCAAACGCTCTATGATTGAATTTGTTACCAACTCGATATGAATAGATTTAGACTTTTTTACTAAATGTTTAGCATTTACAAAGTCGTTAAGTGCAAGACCCTGGAAATAAAACTTTCCTTCTTTTTCAGTCACTTTGGCGAGAAAACGTTTTACTGTTGGCAAATTAATAAACTTTGTTTTTTGAATACGATTTAAATGGCTTTTAGCTTGTTGAACAAACCCTGATGAAGCCAACACATCTATTTCATCACTTTGAAAACATTTTGACAACATCTTTGCTGGTGCTAAAATCTCAATAAACAACGCGATATAAAGGGGCATTCTAGCATCAATCCACTTTTTGTGGTATCCTTTGAACTTAGCTCTTTCAGCATTGGTAAATGTTATATCTTCAGTCATATTTTCCAGATGTGTTAAATAAACACTGTATTTATCTAAAATCATTTCTAAAGCCTGAACTTTATGTGAAATCCATCGTGTACCTAAAAATGAAACAAGATTATACAATTTATAAATTACTTTATACTTGCAAAAACTAAAAATATAGGCGTCACGCATAACTGTAATGGTAATAAATATAAGATAAATAAATCAAGCAAAAAAAAGAAAATACCGAAGGCTTTCTTAGGTCGGTAACCACCAATGTTATATTCATCATCTTCTAAAATAGAAACGAGTTCACCCAACTGTCTTAACTTTTTGGGGGATTTTTTGTAAATGTAATGCATTTTTAAAATCATGTAATCAACGTCATTGAATGAGGCTGTTTTTCCTAATTTTTCTTTTAATGATAACTCGAGACGATGTGCTACACACCAGCCAAACGTGATCCAGGGGACTTCAGCCTTGAGCAACATTTTAACGCCCGACTTGCTCCCTCTGTTAACGGATGCGCCATCCGCACCAAATCCAACTAGTTTTTTATTGCAATTTACGACTTCTATATTCTCGAGTGACTTTTTTATGGTGTTGAAAACTCCGTGCGAAGTTCCATACTCAACATCTAAAAGTGAAAGAAAATCACATTCAACGTTTACTTCAGATTTTCCAGTTGGAGCCGGATTAAAAGTAACGGCAAATATAGCTTCTTTTTCCTTAATTGAAACGTCGTTAGAACCGTCAATTAAAATAGTGAAAAAATTTCGAGTATTTAGTTTATTTTTGAGATCTATCGCTAAACTAAGAGCAATGTAGTCAATAAATACTCCGCATGTGTTTTCGTTTTATAAGCCTGACCAAAAACTACACCATGTTTCTCTTCTAATTGAATTATTTTTGGGTATAGGCAAAGCGATAGTTCTTCTTTTGCTATAAAGTAAGCGACCTCAAATTTTTTTTTGTCAAATCCAAGTCTTTACTATTCATGGTTTGAATACCGGATAAAATGTCTGTTTGCCGCATTTCCTGCTGCAACTCGTTTAGTTTTTCAATTCGATCGCACAAATTCATGCCTCTCGTTTTCATAAAAATCTCAAAAGCCTTCTGATGAGACATTCCCTCTACATGCGTGATTGCAGAACTATGTTGCAATCGACTACATCCTTTTCCACAGCTCCATTCCGGAGTGTAGCCTTTTAAAATCTGAATTTGCGATGCATATTCTCGGCATACTTTGCATTTTAGCGCTGTAACTATTCCGTCAACGCTTTCAATTTCAAGCCAATCATTAGCATTATATTTTGCAAGCGTAGAGACTTTCCATTTATTAGCTGTTTGTAATTGTAGCTTTCTGTCATAAGTTTTTAGTTTTTTCTCAGCGGGTGTTCCAGATACTAAGTTTCTTTTAAAAGAAATAAATGTTTGACGCTTTTTGTATGCTTCCATTTTAAGATTATTTTTAAACTTACCATTTAATTTCTAAAACTTTAAAACAAAAACTGTTCCTTTCAATTTAAATTGTCACGATGATTTCAAAATGAAGTTTTCCAACGAATCACAAACTTGCTTTGTTCATTATTTTTCAGACAATCGAAGAAATGTTAACCTTTCTAGTTATTAATTCATTTTATTCAAATGAATTCGCTTTATTAAAATAATTCTTTTACAGTTAATAAACTTTCGAACTGAAGACTGTTACGAAATCAACGCTATGTTTATTCCACCAATCAAAAGCATTACTAAGTTATTTACAATAAACTTCGCGCTTCTTTTTAATTACCATTTTTAATGTGAACTGAAAGATTATTATTGGTCTAAAAACTTGTTTAATTCAGCAATAATGAACATATTTTTTTTAATGCTAATTTAATAAATTTAGGATTCTTTTTTAAATGTTAAAAAATTTTTCATTCTAATGTGTGACATGCTATGTAGACGATCAAATTTGATCGGCCATAAATAATTTTGGGAGTTCAAAATTTCATTTTTTCCAAAAGTCGACGATCATTGATCGTTGATCGGCCGTTATTTCGAGCGCTTATTATATATATAATTATAAATATATATATATATATATATATATATATATATATATATATATATATATATATATATATATATATATATATATATATATATGTGTGTGTGTGTGTGTGTATATATGTGTGTGTGTGTGTGTGTGTGTATGTTTGTCCATGTGTGTGTATAAATGTTGATATTTATCAATAATATGTGTGTAATAATATGTTCGATAAATGTTGATATTTATCAATACACACACATACAAAAGCATATTCATTATATATATATAAATAAATTAAATTATATATATATAAATAAATATATAACAAGGTGTCAACATACGTAACAATCTTAATAATTATTTATACAACCCATGATAGAAAAATCATAAAACGGAATGAAACAACACAGGAACAACAAAATATATACAATTTATTTATCCATTTACCTATTTCTACAGCCATGATATTACAAATCTTTGCATATATATATATATATATATATATATATATATATATATATATATATATATATATATATATATATATATATATATATATATATATATATAATTAATATGTATATTATCAATTTATATATAACACATACACACAAAATATCAATACTATTCTATAAAACACAAAGTGAAAAGTCTTGGTGCAATTTTGATGTCTTTTGTTAAAATTCCCTTATTATACTTGTTATTTAGTTACTCTTTTATTTAATTATTGTATCGATTATAGTTTATAGATCATAGAGTATAGAATATAGAAAATTAAAAAATATCTTTAAACGATAAATAACTAAACAAAATAATAGTCTTAAAATAATCAACCAAAACAAGTAGACATATTTAAATAACCGAGTTTGCGCATAATATTGTATGCGCCAAGTTGATAGTATTCCGAGTGGACACAGACGTCAATCAAACGTCTTACGGACGTCTTAACTAGGTCGCGACGTCTCAGACCAAATGAGGACGTCCTAAAGACGTCCGGTAAAGACGTCTTTGTTAGGACGTCCTTGTGACGTTAATATACAGACGATATTAGGACTTACGTCCTATTGACGTCGCTAAACCTACATTAGACGTCCTAATTACCTTAAAAATAAGTAGAAAAATTAATATTATCAACTTGGCGCATACAATATTATGCGCTAACTCGGTTATTTAAATTTCTACTTGTTTTGGTTGATTATTTTGATATTATTAATTTTGTTTAGTTATTTATCCGTTTAATGATACTTTTTAATTTTCTATATTCTATACTCTATGATCTATAAACTATAATCGATACAATATTTAAATAAAAGAAAATTGAGTTTAGTTATTAAGTGTAACAAATAATTATTAAGATTATTACTTATGTTTACACCTTGTTACTGTGTTTTTTCATTTAATTTGATTTATACATTGTATTATAATGTTTATATGATGCATACTTATTATTTATATATATATATATATATATATATATATATATATATATATATATATATATATATATATATATATATATAGTTTTGCATGGTAGTCACAAAGTTTTTCCCATAAACTGTTGTTTTAAAGAGCGCGTTAATTAGCCTGACCAGAAAATGTTAAAAAACTTCATAAAATTTTTTTTTTTTTAATGTTAGACTACCTGCCCAAACCAAACCCTCAGTCGATGTAGCAGCACTCTCTTGCGAGTCAGGCTATTTGTCAGCTGATGTAGCAGCACTCCCTTGCGAGTCAGGTTATTTGCCAGTCGATGTAGCAGCATTCCCTTGCAAGTCAGGCTATAAGATAGTTGTTGTAGCAACACTCCCTTGTAGCAGCAGGCTATAAGATAGTCGATGTAGCAACGCTTACGCATGTTTTAAAAATGTTTTTTAATACCACTAATAAAAAAAACTTTCTAGTCATTATTATTGCGGTTTTTTTAAAAAACAATAAAATTTTATGTACTTCCGCATTAATTTAATTGCTTTGACAA
>NC_061168.1:36642999-36690499 GCF_022113875.1 Hydra vulgaris
AAAATAATATATATGCATTGTACAAAGCCAAGAAACGTTTAAGTCAATCTTGTTTGAAAAACTTAAATCTATTTTTTTATTTATTGCTACTAAAATTATGCAAACGCTGCTAGGTGCAGTACCAACGCAACAAAAGTAAAAAAATTGTTTTGCAAACAAAAACAGGCTAATCTTAAGATTATCAAGAATAATCTTAAAATGTTTTTCTCAAACTCAAACATTATTTAATCTCAATATTTTAATATTTCCTTTCTTGTTTAAGATGTTATCTTTTTGCACTAGATTTTGTTTTAAAGACATACCATTTAAGGAAAAAAAACTTTTTTTAAGGTCAAAATTGAGTAGAAATATACTACAAAACAAAGAAACAAAAAGTGTAAATATATTTGAATTTAAAAAACTCCTATTTTTAATCTAAACAGGTAAAGCTAGTTATAACGAATTCAATACTCGAAATTCTTAGGCGTTTTAACGAATGAGCAAAAAATTTGGAAAAAGCATATTAATCCAACAGAAAATAAAATTTCAAAAAGTATTGAAGCTATGTATAAATCTAGATATATGTTGGATAATAACTTTTACAAATATATGTACTTTTCCTTTAATCATAGCTATATTAGTTATTGTAAAATTGCCTGGGCAAGCTTATCCGTCAAAACTAAGGTGTATCTTAAAAAAACAACAATACGCAAGCCGTCTTATATTAAATGCTAATAAATACATCAGTGCCAACCCAATGCTTAGAAAGCATTATCAACTAAATATTTATAATTTTGTTTTATTTATGTTTAAATTAAAATACAATATGTTGCTGAATATTTTGAAGACCTTTTCTTTATTATTTATTATAGATCATAAATATTAAACAAATTGTTTCAATTCTTAAAAAAGAAGTTATATATTACGACGTGTCTCTATTTTAATTCTATTTTATTTTTAGTTTTATTTTTTAATCTCTCTGATTTTTTAACTTTTCTGTTTGTTAAAAAGCGAATCACTATTACTTATCTTTAAATTTTGTTAATTTTTTTTATTTGCTTAACTTGTAAGTTATACAGAGGGGCTAGATAATAAAAATTTGTTGCCCATAAAAGACTTTTACTTAAATTAAGAAATTATGGTATTGATAATCGTCTTATCTCATGGATTACATCTTTTTTAGAAAATAGGAAGCAAAGAGTTGTAATTAGCCAAACTGAGTCAGATTGAAAGATGTTTTTAGTGGTATTCCACTAGGGTCCGTGTTAGGTCCACTTCTTTTTGTTATCTATATCGATGATTTACCAAAAAATTTAACCAACTTATTTAAATTTTTGCTGATGATACTAAAATCATTAATCAAATATACAACAACAACTCTACACCAGGTCTTTAAGATGATCTTATCAAAGGATCTTATCAAGGTCAAAAAAATAGCTGATCAACTTTAACAATAAAAAGTGTCATGTTTTGCATATAGGGAAAACCAATCCAAAACATTTTTACTTTATACCCGATTCAAACCATGACAATATAATAACTTTAGAAAAGTCTAAATATGAGAATGATCTACGTATCAATTTTTCTGCTAATCTTAAATGGAAACAACACGTAATTAGCTTGGTGTCTAAAGCAAATCGAGCTCTTGGTATGCTAAAACGCATTTTTAGTTTCATTGATAAAGAGATGTTTAAAATTCTCTACACTAAACTTGTCCGTCGACATCTTGAATACGGTATCCTTGTATGGTCTCCTAACCTTAAAGGAGATATATCTGTAATAGAACGAGTACAGAGGCAAGCAACTAAGTTTATTTCCTCTCTTAATAAGATGACATAGAAAGAAAGACTCATGAGGTAAAATCTAACAACACTTTCAACTCGGCGATAAAGAGGTGATTTAATACAAATTTTTAAAATCATCAATAAAAATAAACAATATAAATCTAACCTTACATGGATATAACTTCTTAGAGCAAATATACATACAAAACAATCAGATCAAGACACGCGGACACAATTTTAGATACAGAACCAAATATACTAAAAAAGCTAGCCGACAAACTATACCTTTAATCGAGCAAAACAATCTCGGCAAGTGTCAACAAAAGACACTTTGTGACAACAAAAGAACGATAATTTAGGCAACTTATTTTTGTGAATGGCTGTTTCAGTGTGTAAATCACACTTGCTGTATTAATACAGTTACAGCTTTGTTAATAAATAAATATATAAATATATATATATATATATATATATATATATATAAATATATATATATATATATATATATATATATATATATTATATATATATAAATATATATATATATATATACATATATATATATATATATATATATATATATATATATATATATATATATATATATATATATATATATATATATATATATATATATATATATTATATATATACATATATATGTATAAACATATATATATTTAAATATATATTATATATTTAAATATATATATATATATATATAAATATATATATATATATACATATATATATATATATATATATATATATATATATATATATATATATATATATATATATATATATATATATATATATATATATATATAATATATATATATATATATATATATTATATATATATATATATATATATATATATATATATATATATATATATATATTATTCAAACGTTGTAACTTGTCTTTATTGATAATTTTTATCTATTGCTTTTATTATTGATATATTATCAACATTTGCCAAAATTTGAGTAATTAATATTGTATTATGAAACTTTTCATAATTTAAAAAAATTCTGTTATCTAAATATTATGAGAAAAATAAAAATTTTATTAGTATAATTTGCTATAGTTTATACTTGAACTGCAACATTACTAAAATTGGCTTTAAATGCTTAAACAGTTTAAGTTTTCTTGCAGTATTTGTAACTATTATTATTTCTTTTAGAATTTAATTTTTGACAATGATTGTTTCACAATCAAAATAATAAAAATTATTATATATAAATTGGTTACAATAACAGCATTAGCATCATTACTGTTGAAAGTTTTAAATAATAAGCTAAAAATGTTTTTTGCACTTCCTTTATCCAAAATTCTTTTAAACAAGCAAAAAATGGTTTGTTTCTGTCATACTAAACATACTAAAATTTTCAATAACGCAATGAACAACAAAAAAGTCGAAAGATTTCTTTACTCTGCGGCACCTATTACATGATATATATAGACATGTACATTAGAAAAAAGTTACCATTTTTCTTCTTTGAAATTTTTTTAAGTCTATATCCACATGTTGGAATTAATAAACTTACGCCCCAAACCCTTGAACCTATATTCCAATATAATTATAAACAATAATATTTTTAAAAAAGATTGTCCAGTTGTTATTTTCAGAAAAAGTTTTTAGTAAACGTTTAAATTATAAACTTGTAAATAAAGTTAAATTAAAAAAATTTGATATAAAAAACAACAGCAAAAAAATGTTAATGCCATGTTTAATAATGCTTTAAGAATTTTTTTTTAAATTTCTAAGTCATACCTTTTTACGCAACTCAACACAGATTTATTTTATTTTATTTACAAAATATTTTAAAAACAGTTGTATACACATGGTAAAATTTAACATAGTTTTAATATAAATGCTTGCAGTACAATGTTAATAATTTAAATTTAAAATGTTGTAACTAATCTTTATTTGTTACCTATTATCAACATTTTCCGACGTTTTGGTATTTTACCTTCTAATATGATACGATTCATAAGTTAAGCACATTCTGTTACCTAAATTTTTTAAGAAAACCATTAATTATATATATCTGTTATATATTACATTAAATAGTTGTATATTTATTATATATTTTATTATTAATATTATATTAAATATATATCTATTATACATAAATCGTCATGACATTTTTTTTTTTTTTTTTTTTTTTTTTGGGTTTAATTTATTCAACATTAGTTTTTCTTTAAATTATTTATTAAATTTTTGTAAAAATGGCTATTTATTTTTTAATTTTTTTTCTTTTAAATCAAGGTTTGAATAAAATTTAAGGTTTGGCATTCGTTTTGATGTTTGCTTCTTTGAATATAAAAAAAAATTAAAATTACGGCCTGATGTTTTGAAAATCCATATTGTAAAATAAATATTTCATTTCTCAATATGGAGTGTAGTATGGCATTAAACTTTAAGATATAATTTGATTAAAACTTGATAATTTAATTAAAAATACACTAAGTTATTGGTATAATAGGCAGCTAAAAAAATATGGCTGCATAAGACAATAATATGAACAACTTTTTTACATTATCTCTTAAGTAATTATGCTTAAATATTATCTGTTGTTATTTGTAGATCTTATATTCCATCTTAAGAAGTAAATAATTAAATAATTTGATAAAATTTGTTCCGCAAAAAACTTAAAACTGCAAAAGAATATAAGATAAGATTTTGATTTCATAATTTATTTATTTTACCTTGTATTTGCACTTCATAATCAATTAAACAAGGTGTAGCGGTTTTGTTTAAAAAGGTTCGTGTTTTTGGATCTTAGAAATAAAGTTGCAAATAAAAATAACAATTATTAAATAAAGTTAGAAACCTTCTCAACTAAAACAGCTTTCTATGCTATGTAACTTTCCTTTGTAATCATGGGAGGTGAGGTCAATTTAAAAAAAAAAATAGTGTTTTGCAAGCTAAGGGTTTTTCGAATTTTGAAGTGCTTTCATATTTCTAGGACTAAATAAAAAAATAAAAAATTGGTTTACCTTTAGTAAATTAGTTAAAGATATTGCAGCATATTGAAACAATATATTTTTAATGTTTAGTGGGTTTAAGTAAAAAAAAACTCTGTTTTATAATTACTGTTAACTTCTAAATTTAAAAAGGAAATAAAAATTACAGATATTGTTAATGATAAAAAGTAGTAAAGTTTATGCTGCAAAAAACGTTATTTTAACTCTTTAAAACTGTTGCTCGAATTTAGTAAATCACATAAATGATACTAATTTATAATAAAACATACATAATTTTTAAGGACTTTATACTAATTTTTTATAAAAAAAGATTAAAATTACATTTTAAAAGCAAAGGTGAGAAGAAATTAATTTCACTTAGTGTAGATGTAAATCTATATTACGTGGTTTACTGACAAGGAAATAATGTAATACAGAATACATTAAATTTTCTTGACTGTTGGATTTTCGTTTAAACCTACTTGGTAGTCTATTTGCGAATCTTTCTGTTAAAAAATCATATAAAAAGTGCGTAGCTCTAAAAGCTTTTCAACGTTTCTTAAGCCGTTTTGCAATAAAATTTCACGAACTCTGTGTATCTTCGTATGGTTTGTCACTATGTGCATACTAGAATATAGATACCTGCTAACTGCTGATTTGATTAGCAACTCTAAGCTTGTTGCTTAGGGTTTGATACACTGTTCATGATTGAGACATGTTTTCTTATTGTAAAAAACATGAAAAAGACTCTAAAAAATCAATTGAAAAAAATTTACATTCTAATTATTTTAATTTTTCCTTGAAAAATATTTTGACCTTCAAAAAAACTCTCCATGCGTTGAGTTTTTCCTTATGCAAAGTTTACCTGAACTGCGTTTTCCAATTTTTCGTGAAATCAGATTTCAATCCTATGAGTGATCTTTTATGTAATTTTGTTTGGCACCTTTTTACATATTCTTCTTTTTATTTCTTTATTGATTTTGATCTAATTGATCTTTCTTTTTTTTTAATGCATAACAATACTGATTTTGATCATTTCGTACAACGGCATTCATTATTTTCTTCTTTATTTTAAAAAAGACAATAATCATGGTTTTAGAAGCAAATTTCAATCCCTGATTCTTTGTGTAAATTGCACGTAAAGCAAACTGTTAAAATGTATTTTAATAAAGCAAAGATTATTACTGCTTTGACATTAACATCGTGTTTAGTTATTCAATTTGAAAGATTACCCTAACCCCTATGAACCCTAAGGTTCAATTTAATTCTTTGATTCTGTTCAATTCAATATAATCTATGATTCCATTCAATTCAATTGATTTTTTGATTCTTTTTAACAAAAAATACATCTTAAGTACTGGAATTCAAATCGTATAGTATTAATGATATAATTTATAGTAGATATATAACTTTTTAACGTAAAATGTAACAGACATATAACTAAAGATTTTCTTAAACAATTTAGGTAACAGAATGGGTTTAACTTATAAATCGTATCATATCAAAAAGTAACATACCAAAAGGTTGGAAAATCCTTATTATAATAATTTATGATTATAACTTAAGGAAGTTAAATATTAGCAAGTTAACACACTAGTAAATATGAAGTTAAAAATGGATATATATGTAACAAGGAAATAAAACATTCGGAATTCTCTTTCAAAAAAAAACAAAAATAAAACTCCTAAAATCAATTACTCATTTCAAAGCGATTCATTACAATACAAGCATTACAATTCTTGCATTACAATTCTCATTTTGCATTTTTGCATTACAATTCTCATTTTGCATCTTGCATTACAATTACTCATTTCAAAGCGATTCATGCATTACAATTCATGCATTACAATTCTTAACTTAAAGTACTTTAAACCCTATTAAACCATACCCCGTTTAACTAAACTAATTAAGCCTAATCCTTTATATTGAGACCAACTTGGAATAAATTACACACTCAGTCAGTATTTAATTTTTGTAATCAACATTGGTGTATAGCTTTCTATGTGATATGTGATATGATACAGTTTTTAAATGTGATATATTATAAAAAATTATATATATATATATATATATATATATATATATATATATATATATATATATATATATATATATATATATATATATATATATATATATATATATATATATATATATATATATATATATATATATATATATATATATATATATATGCATACCATTGTAGTAATATCATTAACTTATTCTGTCAACTCTCTAACTACAAAACACAAAGCTTGACGAACGTCTGCAGCGCGGAAAAACAAGTTAAATCTATATTTCAATAAAGTACATGCAAAATTAAAATTTATTTTTGTTGAGTGCTATTATTTTTTTCTCAATTTTTATATGCTGAGTTCCAGTACAAAGTAATCAAGGTGTTTGAAATCAAAACAAGTCGACTCAAAAATACATCTTCACATAATTTAATCTTAAACTCAACTGTTGAACAATAGAAGATTTGAATGAGTTTACACTAAGAATGGGTAACAAAGGTTTTTTGCACAAAGGTTTGTGATTTTTATTTAAGTATGTTTAATATGATTTAAAGAACAGAACCTGTACAATATATTTTATTGCCCAGCTTTTTAAACAGCAAATATTTTACAGCCATTTTATTAAAATGAATATAAATTATTTGCTGTTACAAATGTCAGTTACACAATTTAGATTGGTTGCAGCGTAATTAAGTTGTTATTGAATAATTCAAATGTTTTAAAATTTTATTTTTGGTACAAAATTTAGCGAATAAAATGTTTTTATATTTATTATTTTGCAATGATTTAATCAGATCTACTAATTCAATTCTGTTTATTAAACAAGCTTGGGTTTTTTAAGGCTTCTCCTTGGTGAGTGCAGTAAAAAAAAACAAAAAAAAACAAGTAAGATCTTATGTGTAAGACATTTCAATGCACCTCATATATATTTTTTTCTTTTTTAGGTCAACTCACGTGTTGGTGGGAAGTTACCAAAACATATTATTGACCTGATTTAGAGGTAATTTTTGTACTTCTTTATAAACATTTTTATTTGTTACATGAATATTCAGAACATTACAGGCATAATGAATAACTGCAAAGATTTTGTTAATTTTTATTTTAATATTACTATAAATAAGTATATATTTTGCAAACATTTATATAACGCAATAACAATATAGTAGAAATCCCCATGATAATATAATACAAATGCTTATAATAAAAATGATATCAATAGATAAAAAGTGCTAAAAATTTTTTTCTTAGGGACGTTTTAAAGCAATTTTATTATAAAAGTTCATTTCTTGAAAGTTAAAAATTGCTAATTTGAACTATGAATATTATCGAAATTTTTTGTATTTATAATACTATAAAGTATGTCAAAAGTATTAAATATATTGCAATTAATATAACAATAAATTGTTATTAGTAAATATATTTATTTATAAACTATATATCAGTTTGTTAATCAGGAACAAAGCTTATACAGCGTTTTGACAAAATTGGGAATTTATGAAATATTTCCCAATCACTTCAATCAATTAAGATCAAAACTTCGAAAGTATCTGACGTAAACGGCTTCTCAATATTTTGAATAATCTTTATTGACGAAGCACATGTACTACTTGAAGTATTGAAATATAAAAATTGTTAAAATTTCCTGTAAGACTTCATAAGTAACTTGAATTTTCAGAAAAATGATACTTATTTTGAAGTTTCAACGGGTAAAACTTTTAAAGAAATAGTATTTTTCTTTTTTTTTTTTTTTTATAATATACCTTATTTCTTAATAAATTCTTAATATAGTATTTGTTATTGTTGGAAGGAAAACTTTGAGAAAAGAGTTTTACAAGCAAGTGGCCGAATCATAAATTGAAATTTAATAAAAATTCTCAAAATTATAAAAAAATAATTGTTATTATCGATTTGCTCGTGCCAAACCATTATTATTTTAAATGAAAATTCTTAATACTTATATGCTAAATATTTTTAATATACTTTGTTTTATGTTCAAGTTCAAAACCAACGAATCTCTAGTTTCATTTCATACCTTAAAAGATAAATATAAATATAATTTAAGTAATGATAATCTAATTCGGCAACCTTTATCTTTAACTAATTTTGGATTTAACCTTTATCTTTAACTAAGTCATGTATTTCATATCGAGGAGCTTTTCTTTGAAACAAAATAGTTTTAAAAAATTTTGATTTTTCCCATGAATGGAATTATCTTTCATTCAAGAAAAAACTAAAAGAAATTGTTTTATCTTTTAAAGATATGTTTTTATATTTTTAAATTCTTCTAAAAATGAGCATGAAGTTTATTACATAAGGTAATATATAAATAATATATCTGATCCACAACTTATGTGTTTATGAAAACAGTACTTTTAAAATATTTTTGTATTTATATCTAAGAGTATCAAAAATTTCTTTATTCCAATTTTATTTATATATTATTACAAAATTTACGTTCTCGCTAGTTATTTCTAATTTTTACTACGACATTGTTTTGTTTTTTTGATTTTATACTTCATGTTAATTTAATGTACTTGATTTTCGCGAGCGGTTCTCAATGATAAGAGCTGAAAGTCTTCTGCGGTCTACGTGTTCTTTTTTTTTTATATATTTCTTTTATTGTATAACGATTTTTATCTTAACTATATTATTGTATAAACTATATTGAATGTTCAAGAAAAGAACGAAAAAAAAAAAAAAAAAAAAAATTAAGTACTAATAGAATATTATTTTTTTCACCGGAATGGGAGAAGAAAAGTAATCACGTGGACATGCGTATTATTAGATTTAATTTAAGTCTAGTAAAAAATTTTGTCAAGTAAAACTATGCATGCTTACTTGATTATTTTTTTCTTTCCTTTCCCGTTTCTGTAGAAGAACTGATGAGTTAAAATTCACCGTAACTATGAAACACCGTAACTATGAAACACCGTAACTATGAAACACCGTAACTATGAAACACCGTAACTCACCGTAACTATGAAAATGTCTCTTGGAAAAAACGTGAGAGTTGGGATTTTCCCAGCAAGATTAGGGATTTTCTCAGCAACTTATTTGTAAAATTCATTTCTCAAAATTTGCTCATAGTTCTTTTCAATACCTATGAACAACAGCAAATATTATATAAAAAAAATGAGCAAGAAATAAGGTACAATATCAAAAAACAAACAACAACAGAACAATTGTAACAATTTGTTTGGTTTAACACCCGTAATTGTCATTTCTTTCAAAGTTTCGCCTACTTTGGCTGAAAATTCAAATAATTTATCATGGCTGACTACATCGGTTTCCGTTAGAAACAAAGTGGCGAGGGCACATGCCCCTCTTGCTTTCCCCTCCTTTCCCCAGCGGTGTCTTCCCTGCTTATTAAGTCATACTGAAAACTCTATTTCAAGTAGTAGATGTGCTTTGTCAAATAAGTTTATTCAAAATATTGAGAAGCTGTTTGCTTCAGATACGAAATTTCAATCAATGCTATTGTTACGTAAAGTCTTTTAGTTATGTTTTTTTTTTTTTTCTGTTTGGTAGTTTATTTAGGTGATATTATCTATTTTTAGCTATTATCTTTTTTTTACTTATCGGTATCGACTAAACTCTTTTTTTGCATACCTACTATTTTTTCTCGACAAACTTTTTTAAAAAAACTTCGCTGAAATATAAGTTAAATACAAAAAATATTTTATGATTATAAAAAACAGGTACTAGAAATTTATTGAACAAGGAAAATAGATTCTTTTATTTTACTGTTCGCTTGCATTAAAAGAAACCAATTTTTATTAATTCCTACCAGTGAAAAAGAAATATATATTTAAAAGAATACTATTAAAATGAAAGCGGCGATGATATATTAAAGTTAAAATAAAATTAAATATTTAGTTCTTAATAATAATTAATATATACTGACTTAAATAATATAAAAAAAAATATTTCTTAATAACCAAAGTTTAATTTGCAGTGTCATTGTAAAGCCAATTTAATTTTGTGTTAAATTCATATTCATCTTCCATAAATGTTACTTTTTATTTGGAGTAGAAAAGGTAAGAATAAAAAAAGACCCCACGAACACATTTTATTCTCGGCGGGGTGTGAAGGGGGTGGGATGAGTGAGTGGGGAGAGTTGGAAATATATTGACTAACTTCCAATTTCGTCAAAACGCTGTATCAAGTTTATCATGATTTACACCATATATATATATATATATATATATATATATATATATATATATATATATATATATATATATATATATATATATATATATATATATATATATATATATATATATATATATATATATATATATATATAATATATATATATATACATATATATATATATATATATATATATATATATATATATATATATATATATATATACATATAAATATATATATATATATACATACATATATATATATATATATATATATATATATATATATATATATATATATATATATATATATATATATATATATATATATATATGATGACATCAAGACATCAAGATCAACTATATGGTGAAATCGGCTAATTCTTTGACAACCAGTTTATTAGAAAATGATAATTATTGTAATTTAATTGGTAAATTTTTTTATTGGCCAATGTTTTGATGTTCTTAAAAGTGATTTTATGTTATTTTTAACAAAGTTTAAAAAACTTTAACTTTTTAAAAAGTGCTAATTTTCGTAAAACCTTTTCACTCTAATAATTGCCGTGATTTTTATTGCTTGACCTTGTTCAGTAACCAGATAACCACATTTTTCATTAAATGATTTGCTTGTCTTAATGTGGCAACATGGGCATAGGAGATAAATGTTACTAAAAACGCCTAATCATGTGAATACCTAATCATGTTGTTTTATCCAATAAAATCCTGCAGGTTAGACATCTTGTTATATAATATCATTGGTATTAACAATGACAAATTTTTAATAGTAAATGTACATGATCTGCTCTTTTTTAATTCTGGCAATACGCAGTTTTAGTCTTTACTTTACTTTTTTATTTCTAAACCTCTATTTCTTGTATTTTGTGGCAAGCAAAAACCGAACTTGTTTAAGGAGTTTCTCAAAGAGTTTTTTGGAAAATTTCAAATACTTTCAGAAAATGGTCTTGTTTGCAAAGACTTTTTTTTTGAAGTATGGATAATGTTAAAAAATTTAAATCTGATACTTAATTATACTTTCTATATATTAAATATACAAAAAGAAAGTAGTTTTCAATCAGGCCAATTTTGTTTTACGTTTAGATACTTTATAATCTTTATAATTCTTAGCAAACACGCAGTTTGCTAAGAATTATAAAGATGATGAGTTGTAAAGAATATGAGTATTTAAATATAAGAATAAATATAAAGAATAATTTAAAAGTCTTTTGATTGATTTACTATGCATTTCTAGATTTGTTTTGAACTATATGCACTTAGTTAGTTTCGGGATTGTCTTTTAATTATTGGTATTTTGAAAAAGGAATCAAAGATACGTCATTTCTCATATGCTCAAATTAATCATGTTTCTGAAAAGTAAATAAATCATTTAAGGAATACCTTCATTACAATAAAAATCAATTTAAAAATGAGAAATTAACCTTTAAAAAATACGAAACAGTTTTTAAAAGTTTGAAACGTAATAAATCTTCTGGAATTGATGGTATAAACAGCAACATTGTTATTGACTGTTATAATGAGTTAAAAGTGCCTTTATTGAAAACTTGTAAACGTTCTCTGAATGAGGGTATCTTTCCTCATATACTTAAATCAGCAAAAGTTAAACCTATATATTTTTAAAGATAATGACTTATTCTATTCAAAACAGTTTGGATTCCAGAAAAGCACTTCAACTGAACATGCAATACTTCACTTAATTAATGAAATAAAAAACACTTTTTCAAACGGAGAATTTACTTTAGGAGTGTTTATTGACCTCTCCAAGGCCTTTGACACAGTGGATCATAAAATAATGATAAAAAAGCTTATGATGTACGGTATAAGAGGCGTATCCTGCTGGTGGATAGCAGAAGGCCTGAGTAAACGTACACAGTCCATATATTACGGAAATAAAAAAACTTACAAATTCATCTTTAATTTCTTATGGAGTGCCCCAAGGATCTATTCTTGGACCTCTACTTGTCCTAATATACGAGAATAATCTCTGGAGAGCGTCAAATATATCAACAATAATGCTTGCTGACGACAGTAACTTTTTTATTTCAGGAAAAGATATACCTCAACTGTTCGTACAAATAAACAACGAGTTAGATAAAATTTCACAATGATTCAATGCAAATAAACTTTCTATTAATTCAAATAAAACAAAGTTCTCATTATTTCACCCTTTGAAAAAAAAAAAATTCCTTTTTCTTTTTCAAAACTAGTTATTGAAAACACAGAAGTTAGTCGCGAAAGAGTCACAAAATTTCTTGGTGTTCTCATTGACGAAAATATTACCTGGAATAAACATATTGCCAATATTGGCAGCAAAATATCAAAAAGGATAGGCGTTCCATATCAATCACGGGATTTACTTAATAAGCATCATCTAAAACAAATCTATTTCAGTTTTATACAAAGTTACTTGAATTACGCGAATATTGCGTGGTGTACTGCATCTAAAAGCAAGCTTGAAACACTCTATCGAAAACAAAAACATGCCTTAAGAATAACAAATTTTAAAAATAAAAACGAACATGCAAAACCACTGTTCGAAATTATAAATATTTTTACGTTATACGAGATAAACGTTTATAAAATTTTATGCCTAATGTACAAAAGTAAATTTCAACAATGCCCCTCAATTTTTAATAATCTTTATGAAATAAAATCTAACATTAAATATACTTTACGCACAACAGGCTTAATTGAGCCATTGTGCTAAACTAAAATTACGTATCGTGCTCCGCATATCTGGAATAAAATCTTAGCAAAATATAGTTATTTACCAGGTGCAAACAATATAAATTGCTTTCAAATACTAATAAAAAGAATATTTCAAAGTATACAAATCTTATTAATGATTTCTTTTAAACTGCTTTGTTTTTTCTTTGTTTGTTTTTTGTTTTTTTTGTTTTTGTCTTTTTACATTGAAAAGTTTTTGGTTTTAACACTATTTACCTTAGTTAATTAAGTTTTGCTTTCAACACTATACAGAGTATCTTGTATTATATTACGGAATTTAATTGTAACAAAAATGAAAAATTAAAAAAAAAAAAAAAAAAAAAAAAAATCAAATAACTTATCCGAGAATAAGCTATCTGATTTTGTCAAAAAGCCTAGATCATTGGTAGAGTTTTGAAAGATAAAAGGCTATACAGTTTTTGTATATTGGTCCCTATGTACTCAAGATACAAACCAAAATAAAAGCATCATTGTATTGGTTATGCATTGATGCCATTGAACTGGTTTGAATGACTGGATTATTAAGACTGGATTATTAAAGATGTTTATTATTATGGTCCAACATTCATAATATACAATTTTACATAACCTGATTCATTTGTTATAACTTTTTGAATGACTGCTTCTTGATTTGTTTGCCTATTCATTTAAAAAATGTTGAGTCTGAAGTTATTGGTTTTTGGTAAGAAGAACTTGCTCAAATAGTCAAACGTTTACGTAAAATATAAGTAGTTCGGATTGGAAGAAAAAGTACATAACAAAGTAATCACTGGTGTTTAAGAGAGTTATCTATTAAAAAGATTTTTGATTCTTCATTTTATTAAAATGTACTATTTCAGTTTCTTTATTGTACCATCCAATTAAGTTATAAAAAAATATATTGTCCAAAATAACCCCTGCAAAAAAAAAAACTTTTTAAAAACCTCAAACACAGAGATATATTTGAAGGTTAAAACTAGCAATATATCTTACTTCCATTATTTCATGATTGTGTGTTTTAAATAAATTTGGTTTATTTATTCAATTAAAAATATTTTGAAGAGCAGTGTCATTTGTTTTGCAGTTTATTGAGGCATTATTTTTTTTATTTCAGATGATGTTGCTAAACGATTTGTAGTTATTAATCTTTTGAACGCAGAAAAACTCAGGTAAGCATCAAATAGAAAGTTAGTCCATTTCTGGTATTTGTGGTGTTTCTATTTGTTTATTCTGAATGTTTTTTTATATCGTTCTTAAAAATGCTTTTAATTGGTCATGTGTGTAACTTTATGTTTCTTCATATATTTTCCTTTTTTAGTGTCAAACAAACAATACTCGAAATATTTGAGATATGGTTGAAATTTGTAAAGAAAATAAAAATCAAACTAGTTTCACTCTAAGTTATTGCATATCATTTTAAAATTTTAAAATAGAAGTATTATTATTTATTTTCAGTCTTTTAATTTCCGTATTCAATTATTTGTCCGGACCAATATTACAATCTTGCATGACCATAATAAATAAAAGGAAAAAAGAACATCACAGCGCGATGTTATACAGTGTAGCATTGTGCTATATTGTTTTTTGCAGTGAAGAATTTACATCAAAATTTTTGGAAAAACATTGGAGGCCGTGTCTTTTTGCCAACCTTGTCTTTTTGTAACGTTGATCTATGTTTCGTTTATGCTATTATTAAAACGTCTAAACAACGATAGAAAAAATATTAGCTTAATGCTATTTCAGTCAAAATATAAAATTTGCCTAACGTCTTTAAAACGTCTTTTTTCTTAAAATTTAACGTTGCTCTAACGTTTTTTTGACGTCATTTAGCTTAAATGTTGGGTTGTTACAACGTCTTTTTTACATCGTTGCCACAACGTTAGCAAAATGACGTTTTTTCGCTGTTTCATTTATAACATCATGCCAACGTTATTCCAACGATACGAAAGACGTTGGAATAACGTAGTCTCAACGTCATTTTTCTTTGTTAGGTTAATATTGGATGCTAGATTTGGATATTGTGGTACCATCCTATTTCAACATCAGTTTCTTTTGCTACCAATGGTGATAAAAGATAATTTTCTAGTTCTGCTTGAATATCAGAATTGCTTTTGGATTTCCATTTAAAACTAAGATTATTCTAAGTTAGTGCAGCCAAAGTTTGGTAGGAGAAGTCAATCTTGTCAGAATCTAGAATATTAGTAGGTGATCGGTCCAGAAGTAAAGATAAGTCAATTTCCTTAGCAGATGAATCTAGATGATATTCGATGGATGTTTTGATATTTTGATATTTGGATGCATGTTTTAGTCATTTCATATCTGTCATGCTTTTTTTTAAAGAGTTTGCCCTGAATAACTGGGTCTAGCATGTGAGCATAAGTGGCGTTCTCCACGCCATCTTCTTTATAGTATTTTGTAGTTTGCTCATACCTAACTATTGCTAACTGTTTCTTGTATTCTTAATTCTTTTGGCCTTTCTTTTTTTTCTTATATTCTTCATTCTTTTTCTTTTCTTATTTTCTTCATTCTTTTGGTCAGCAAATCTCACATTGACATAGCTAAAAGCACAAAGAATAGTAAATAAGTAAACACATATGTAGCCAATTTCATAAAAAATAGCAAAACAAAAGTGAATGAAATGTTAATTTACCTTTAAATATAAAACATATCTAATTTTAGGTTCATGAAAACATTAAATAAACTATTTATAATGATTTGAAATATAAGATCAAAAGTTACCTGTAGAAATTGAAGATGCCTGGGACCATTTAATGGACTGTGGGTGTTTTGCTAGCAGAAACTTTGATAAAAAAATCATTGAATTTTTGAAGAGCAGGCAAAATCTCCTTTAAGATCTGAAACTGAGTGTGAGATGGAATTTTGTCTAATAGATGTTCTTGGACTAACATTTTAAGACCCTCCCGCATGTTAAGGACTGACTTCACAGTTAAAAACTGACTGTTCCATCTAGTCTAACAAGGTAAAATAATTTTTTTGTAGGCAATTTTTAAGTCAGCATAAGCGTTTTTGAGCTTGGTACATGACAATGTCCTTCTGTACAGTTGAGCAACCAACTCACCACATTTTTTGACAGTTTTTTTTTTTTAGTTTTACGTTAGCAATGCTTTTTGTTACTTTCAAGAGCAAAGTATGATGAGCATATATAATTTCTATTTGCAACTGCAAGCTATTTTTCAACTTCCAAAATGACATTGGCACCTTATTAAAGCACTATCTGAAAAAATAGGAACAAAAAAGATTATTAGTATCATTATTACTTGTTATTATTGTTAATATAAAACTAATCAAAATGAAAACAAAAATGTTTAGCTCATCTAAACTTTAAATGACTATAAAAAAAATACAAACTTAAATGACCATAAACAAAATACAAGCTTACACAGAAAGAGGTTGGTTCATAAAAAATTTAAACATATGTTACAAAATTGAAACATAAATAAATTTTCTTTTTTATTAAAGTTGTTTGGTAACAAAATGTAAAATGCAAACTTATACAAAAGCATTAGTTTTATGAAAAAGTAAATACAAAGTTAAACTAAATGTGATAGTTGAAATTTGAAGCAAATACCTGTGTGTTTGTTCCTTTAAAATCATATTGAGGTGTCAATCAGGGAATCTAACTGATTGGCAATTGCCTTCCTATCGTGTCTTTCATCTGATTTTAATGATTTAAGTTCAAATTGTTGGAATGGCAAGTTTATTCACTGAAAACATCATTGTTTCTGCTTGTCCGCATATCAGTTGTAAATGCTACACCAGTGTCGGAATATCTTCAGCAAAGTTAACAAGGACACATTTCTTAGTTTTTTTATAAGGTTATGGAGGATACTTTTTGTAATATTTGTTTGCGTCTTTAACGGTAAATCTAGAGTCAATCGACTTGATGAAATCAACAAAACCTGTAGTGGAGAAAATATTAAATGGATTGCCAGTTCTTCAAAGCACAGCTGCCAGATTGTCGTCAAATCTGACTTGTTGAGTATCATTGTCCGCATAAGCTTTCTTTTGTACTATGAATTTTAGTAATTGATGGTTGAATGGAACAACCAGCACCATTTTTGGATCGTTTTGTTGTACTAGCAAGCTCTTCTGCAGCATCTCTATATTTTTTCTTCTCAAACTGTTTGTTAATGTCTTTGTGCTTATTTTTTAATGTGAACGTGGAGAGTAGATGTTGAGTGTTAAGGTGTGATAAGTATATCTACGCAAATCTTAAAAGTTGATTTAAAGTTTTTTTGTGTGTTTTTGAGGAAATCCCAGATTAAACTTACTGGCTGCATGATTTCTGTTTTTTAAATTTAAATTTTTTTTCAAAGTTACCTGAAATATAATTATATTTTAGGTAACATTAAGTTCAACGTTTCTTTTTCCATCTCCAAAAAATAACATTTGTGATTAACTTTATAAAATTAATCACAGATGTTACTTTTTGGAGAAAAGAAACGTTGAACAATCAACTAAATGAAAATTTAAGTATTGTTTCTTTTGATCACTTATTTTCATCATTTTACACATAATTAAATAAAAAAAGTTCTAGAAAGTATTGTTTATAAATGAATTCTAATTAAAGGTAATATTTATTAAGTTATTAAAGTTTTGATTAAATAACTAAATCATTAAATAATATGCACATAATATAAACGATGCTTAGGTTAAATAAGTGTAATATCAGCACCTTAAACGAAAATTGGAATATTTTTAAAAATAATTATGCTGGATCCAAATTTTTTACGAATAAACAATTTTTATCGATCACTACTCATGATCCACTTTGGGGACCCAAAAACTTTTCTTAAAAACACATAAGTTTTAAAAAAGTAGCAAAAGTATCCATATTACCCAGACCACTTGGTAATATAAGCACTTTAAACTAGTTTAAAAAATAACATTAATAAAGTAAAAAAATACCAATTTGACATTTAAAACTAATTTGTGGAATAAAATGATTTATTATTATCAAATTTTATTAATAAAATATCAAATTTTGGGCCACTTTTTATTGAAACAATACTACTTTGTTTTAAGTAAAAAAAAATAAGTTAGTAATTTTTTCAATTTTATTAAATTAAACATTTAAACGATAAAAATTAAATTTTTTTGAATTTAAATAACGAAAAAGTATTTATTATTGTTAAAATATTCAAATTTTTTACTATGCTTTGTCTTAATACAAAAATCAATTAAATCGAATGCGATTTTAGGACTTAAAACTGGATAATTTCAATGAAAAACACTGGCTAATTTGAGCATGCTCATATTACACAAAAATGGCATCTTTTAATAAAGTCAAAACTCTATGTTTCTATGCATTTTTTCAAACAAAAATGGAACAGGTTTCTAGCTAACATATTTTTCTTTATGAAAAATAAATTTCATTATTTTAGCACCAAAACTTTTTTTCCACAGATTTATTCACGCGTGATGATAATATTTTGACAACGCAAAAAGTTTAATAGCGTTTTAATTAGATAACAGCCGCTATTTACTGTATAGAAATTTACGCTAATTATACTGATTCCTGTTATCACCACATAAAGTTGATCAAAAAAATACATAGCAACTTTAACTTCACTGCTTACCTCTAAAAAATCTATACGTATGCTTATATTACGAAGGTGCTAATGTTACCTTTATCTATCCCTATAATTACAACAGGCCTGGACATATAGTATAAGCATTAGTTAAGTTTGCAAAATTAGCCATTCAAGACGATTTTTTTTTGTCAATATATTTATATTTGATTAACATAGTTGTATTGGTGGTTTTATTGGTGCTGCACCAAGCAACATTTGCATAATTAAGATAGGAATGAATAAATGAGTAATATATGTATTTGAAACATGATCTAAGTATGGTTTTGCTTTATAGAGTAATCCGGTATTTATAGAAATTTTATTTTTAATCATATTTATTTAGTCTTTCCAGTTTATATTTTCGTCTAGATTTACACCTAAAAATTTTATTGAAAATTCTCTTTTTACGATGTATTCTCCAATAATAAGTTTTGTAAGTGCAAGAGGGATTTTATTTATTATAAAGGCAATGAAAAATAGTATAGTTAGTTTTAGCTAAACTAATTAAAAGTTTATTCATACTTTAGTTTTAGAAGTTCAATGTTGACCGTTTTAAATAATGCTGTTATATCACAATGAGAATAAAGTTCACTATGAGAATAAAATAAAATTGTGTCATCAGCAAATAAGATAGAATCTAGCATATTAGAGACTTTGCAAAATTGTTATTATAAATTAAAAATAAAAGTTGTTTTATTTACCAAATAGATATTTTTAGTGATTTTATTTACCAAAAGTTTATTATGAACATAGATGGAACTATGAAACAAAACGAAAACTTTATAAAAATTTGCAAAACAACTATTTATATGAAGTAGTCAGAAAAACAAACTTTTTAAATTGCTACTGATAAACAATCAAATATATAGGATCTATTAACATGTGACAATCTAAAATTAATAATCAACATTGAGTATGATGCTCCACTTGGTCAAATTATTAAAAATCATTACATCTTAAAGGAGAAACAAACCGGTTTAATCTATGTGACAAAAAATTAACAGTAAAAAATTTTAATTTTTAAAAAGTAAAATACAAGTAATAAATTTAATGTTATATAAAACATATTGGTTTAAAATCTTTGATAAAATTACTGCAAACCTATATTATGAATACTTCTTAAAATTTTACAAAAAGGCTTGTTTAGAACTTATTCCTCGCCACTTTATACCAGAGTTGATAACAAGGCCAAAAGGAGCAAGACCATGGCCTAAAGTTACAAGGCCAAGGCTATGAGTTTTAAGGTCAAGGCCAAGATTAAGAATTTCAAGGCCAAGCCCTACGCAAACATTTTCAAGACCAAAGACTTCAATTTTTTCCTTACGTTTAGGCCAATTATTAATAACACTGTAAGTAGCAATTGCTGTGACAATAAAACCACATTATGTAAAACTAGACCAAAGTTATGCGCAGAGTTCTACGAAGCCAATAAGAAATATGTGCTTTTTTTTAAGGCCAGGCCAAATTTTCAAGTTCAAGACTAAGGCCAAGGCCTCAATTTTTGGCCTTAAGTAAGGCCAACGCTAAAACCAAGGCCAAGGACTAACAATTCTGCTTTATACAAACTAGTTTTATCCCAAATTAGTTAACTAAGCAAGATTTAAATTAGAAAAAAAACGTACTTTATGATGCATATATATATATATATATATATATATATATATATATATATATATATATATATATACAAGGATACATATATATATATATGTATCCTTGTATATAACAACAAGGATACATATATATATATATATGTATCCTTGTTGTTTTATTTAGTTATTAAAAAAACTTTAAAAAATTTTTAACCTTTTAAAATTAATTTTTTTAAATTAAAATTTTTTTTTAATTACTAAATAAAACTTTTAGTTATTGAAAAAATTTTTTAAAGTTTTTACTTGCAACGGGCTTTTTAGCAGGACGGGCTTATGAGTTTTTTTCTTCATTAAATTTTAGACCATTTTTTTTCCAGAATATTCGCAGCTTAATAGGACTAATTACCTGAACACATTAATAACGTATGTTATTAATGTGTTCAGGTAATTAATATCTCTATCGTGAATAATGCGCAACAAATTTCTACCGGCCACCAATGCGCATTGTACAATAAATGTTTTAATATTGTTTACTAAACAAACAACTTTATAAAACGGCAAACAAAATGCTGTTAATTAAAACTAAGGAGATATTGCCGCAATCCTATTTTTAAGTAAAAGTTAAACTGTAAAACTTAATGTAACATTGTTTTACCTTTAGAGCTGCCAGAATTATGGAAATCTGCAATTACTACACAACTTTTTGAAAAAGGAGATAAGAAGTATCCACTCAATGCAGACCTCTCTAAAATAGATATCTGTAATACTGGAGAAAATAATTAAAAAAAAACTGTTAATTTACATAACAGAAAACAATAAAAGGGGTTTCTAACAAACCTATTAGAAAACTTTTATAGGGTAGTGTGGGGGTAATCTTGGCCTATTTTTAGTTAATTTTATTTTGAGTAAAAAATATATATAGCAAAACAGTTAAAATCATAATTAGACATAGCAAATTTAATTAGCAAACTTCATCAAAAAAAGTTTATACACAATTTTTAAAGTTGTCTAAGATGCACTAACTTGAATTGTGTTCTATAGACCCACGTTTCCTGTTTAGTAGGGTATTGTGGGTCTAAGTTACATTGTTATCTTTTTTAAATGAAATATACCAACTTATAGTAAAGTATGACTGAAGTCATTAAACATGTATTATATTTCAAATATTTGATCAAAGTTCAAACAACTTTAATAGATGTTTTAAATTCAAATGAACTTTACTCGTTTAAAGCGCAAAATTAGATAGGCAAAATAAATATTTTTGTATATCTCTGTAAGCTGTTTTCTGAGAAATACAGAGGTTTCTTGACGCTCAAATTCTTTTTTTTTTTTTTTTTACAAGTTTATATAATAAAAATTCAAAGTGCAATCCTTCAAAACTACCGCTCTGCGTTATATACTAGTTTTAAATGAAAACATAATATAAAAACATCTTTAATCACCATTTAAAGGAACCCATAGCAACATGACTCCACAAAAATGAATCCCGAAACATAGACAGACTTCTAGTTAATAATAATTTTTATATTAAAGACGTTTATTGTTGTGTAAGTATTAGATTCTTAAGGGCACAAAACACATTTACATATAAACCCACATTACCCCAGCAAACAATGTTGCTTACTTCAAAAAAAAACTATGCATCTTAAAACTAATTGAATCTAGTTATCTGGTAATTTTTCTTCCATATAAAATACTTTCTAGGTAATAGATCCCGTTTTTAATACCCTTTTTCTCAATTTTAATGTTTTTAATAAAAATCTCTTATTAAATGTATGCGCCATTTTGAATAAAAATATATATTTAAGAACTAGCCTAGTAAACTGAACTTTTAACAATCTTTGTTTAACCATGTATAACATTCAGAAAAACCACCTTTTTTTTAACAACCTTTGTTTTAACAACCTATGTTTTAACAACCTTTGTTTCAACAACCTTTGTTTTATCAACCTTTGTTTTAACAACCTTTGTTTTAACAACCTTTGTTTTAACAACCTTTGTTTTAACAACCTTTGTTTTAACAACCTTTGTTAAAACAAAGGTTGTTAACCTTTGTTTTAACAACCTTTGTTTTAACAACCTATAACATACAAAAAAAGAAGCTTCTATCAAAAGCCTTTCTTCTGAGAAACTGATAATCTACAGAAAAAAAAGGCTTCTACCTAAGTCTTTCTTCTAAAAAACTTACAAATGTGATTAGACTCACATTACCCCTTAGACCAACATTACTCCACCTTACCGTATTGTTACAACAGAAAGTTGTGATTGGTTGTTTAAATAATCTAGTGTAACTATATGATTCAAAGACATTCAATTAGGTGCCCCACTATCGGCTTGTATATAAGATACTATTGTAGGCAGTAGATAGGTATATCAATTGTTGTTAAATATTTCAACGTACCGGCAACAGTAATTTTTAACTTTTTCCCAGATTTTTATCTTATTTGAACTTAATAATGAGAGTTTTTGGTCAAAAAAGTGAAAGTTTTTTAGTGTTTAAGAAATTAAACATAGTAGGTGCAGAAAATCCTAAAATACAATAAAGGACCTTTTTTATTTTACATATTAGGAGACGTAAGTTTTAATTAAAAAAAAAAAAATTTTTTTTTGTTAATTTAGGTGCCCCAAGAAGTCCTAACGGTCTTGTCACAGAGCACTGGTGAAATGCATTTAACCAGAACGTTCACGCCTCCTTCTTTACCGTGACGCTCATAGAGCAAGCGTTCTACCACTGCGCCACGGCTACACTTGATAATTATCCGCAAATGTGATACAAATACATAAATATTTCAATATCAACCCCCGACTAAAAGTTCCTGGATCCGTCATTGTAGTAATAGATTAATTAAAAACATATTTTTTGTGATTTTTATTTATCATTAAAAAAAACAAAAATTAATCATAAAAAAAATTTAATTTAAATTTTTAAACTATTCCAAAATTTAAAAGACACAAGCCTAAAGTTTTAATTTGTGTCCTTTTTAAAATGAATGGAATGTTTTTTTGCAATTATTGAAATATTTCTTTGACGTATTTTCATTGACCTATCAAAAGCGTTCGACACGGTCGATCACAAATTTCTACTTAAAAAACTCAAATTTTACGGAATTAATGGCAAATTAATAAAATGGTATCAAAGTTACTTGGAAAATAGAAAACAATTTGTTTTCTATGGAGATTATTTTCAAAATGAAAAATTAATTGACATAAAATGTGGTGTTTCACAGGGTTCTATTCTAGGCCCACTTTTGTTTTTAGTTTATATAAATGATTTAAATAAAGCTTCTAACTTTATGAGTATAAATTTTGCGGACGATACTAATTTATTTCTATCAAACAGTAGCATTTATGAGCTTTTTTCAAATATGAATAATGAACTCAATCAGATCTCCAACTGGTTTAAGTGCAACAAGTTAACTTTAAACATTGACAAAACAAAGTGGATCCTTTTCCACTCTCTTGCTAAAAAGCGTTTTTTACCAAATAAACTGCCTAAACTTTTTATTGATAAAATTGAAATAAAAAAGGAGTCGGTCACAAGATTTTTAGGCATTTACATTGATGAAAATATTACATGGAAGTATCGTATCGACTATATTTCTACTAAATTGGCTAAAAGTATTGGAATTCTATATAAGGTCAGATACTATCAGAGTAAACAAAATTTATCTCAACTCTACTACTCGTTTATTCATAGCTATATAAATTATGCAAATATTGTTTGGGGAAGTACCTCTAAAAGTAAGTTACGAAATCTTTACCATCGTCAGAAACACGCAATGCGTTTAATATGTTTCGAAAATCGTTTTTCTCATTCAAATATTTTATTTAAAAACGTTAAAGCACTTAACGTTTACGAACTCAATATCTATAATATTTTATGTTTTATGTTTCGTTGTAAAAGTGAACGACCATTGTCCAATTTCAAAGATCTTTTTACTTATAAAGCTATAAACAAATATGCTTTACGAAATAATAATTTATTAATTGAACCCTTTTGTCAAACAAAGTTTAATCAATTTTGCATAAACTATAGAGCACCGTATTTATGGAACAAAATTGTTGTTCCAAATTTTGATTTGTCAATTTCGTTTTCCGTTTTTAAAACTAAATTAAAAAACTATATTCTTTCTACTGGCAATATTTATAAATATTTTTGAAATGTAAAATTCTTTTTTTTTACTCTGGATAATTTGTAAAATTATTTTCAGTTTTTGTTTCTTCTACATTGTTATTAGTTATTTGATCAATTGTATTTTATTTTATTTTACATACACGTATTATATCTTTTATATGGTTCTGGCGACAAGATCATTTGGATCTTCTTTCAGATACCAAGTTTATATATTGTTATATTGTTATATTACGATTAATAATTGTAAACTAAAAAAAAAAAAAAAAAAAAAAAAAAAAAATATATATATATATATATTCCTGCGTCATGTTACGTAAAATCCGCGTGCATTCATGCAAAAAGATAGATACATTTAGATACATTTTTTTAGATTAATTTGTTCTATTACTTTAAACTTAGAACATTTTTTTTTACCATTAGCTTATATCTCTACTCGAACACGTTTTTATATCAAGGATCACACGTCGGATTGTTTTAGTTACTACCAATTGAAGGATTAGTAGAAATTGACGGATAGATTAAAACAAAATTTTTAATAAAAGCCATAGTTTTAATACGAAAGGTTCCAAATCAAAAGATTTTTTTTAAGTATGGCAGTTATGCAATAAACTTGAAATAAAGTAAAATTACCCTTGCTACCCTGGTCATTAATAGTTACTTAAAAAGTTGACATGGTATTAAAAGACTCAGTGTTGCTGATAGATACTTAAATGAACATTCAGAGCCTTTCAAACAGCGCAGCTGAACTATGTATATATTAAATAAAACAAATTATCTTTATTCATATATTATATTTGTTATTGATATTTGTTTTCATTTTATGATTTTATTTCGCATTATTTTTAACTAAGTCCTAAAATTTCATTGATTACTAAATCAACCAAAATGATTTTAGACTTTCTGTATATAAGTTTTTTATAGTTGTACCGGTTAAGAAACATATATTTCCAAATGTCGAGCATTTTAATTTTTATTGGTCTAATTTCACGTTTATATGATTTATTGGTCTAATTTCACGTTTATATGATAAATGCATTGTTTAGTACCTTTATTCTTATTGAAGATTCATGTTCTATGCAATATTAAGCCAATTTAGTATATTAAGAAAAAAGTTTTAAAACTTTATAAGATATTCAATATAAAGGAAAATGGGATTATAAAAAAACCGATAAAATAATCAAACCAAGAATTTTATATCTCACTCAAATCAGCAAAAACATTCTTCTAGTACTGGTAATCCAATGAAACGCTTTTACAATAAAACAATACCAAAATCAAACTTTTGAATTTAGAAACAAACTTTGCATCTTTTTATTTATATACATATATTTAAATAATTTAAGAAAGGCTTTAAATAATTCAAAGAATAATAAAATCATTAAAAAAAATTATCCGATAAAAGTACGGAATTTTTCGTTATAAGCAAATTAAAACCATTTTAGAAAAAAGACTTAAATTTTTTTTTTAAAAAACTGTCTTTAAAAGCAATGAGCCTATGCAAACCGACAGTTATTTTGCAAACAAACGATTTATATAAAGTTATATAAAACGGTTATTTGACAGAAGCAACATGCTTTACTACAACAAGTTGGAGTTAAAAAAATACCGTTTTAAAGAAGACTTCCGCACAATTTTTTTTGGCTACGACGTTATAGATGAACAATAGAATTGTTTGGCTTTTACTTCGTCGACATCACCTTTATTTTTTTTTGTGTCTTTTGGAGAAATTTTGTTTTTTGTGTGTGTGTCTATTTCAGAATTTTGTTTTTTAGAATCTTTCAACGTGTCTATTTTTATAGATTTTTAACCTTTTTAGGATTCTTCAACGTGTATTTTTTAGAACTTACCAGATATTATAGTGGTCTGAAAAACTTTATTGAAGGCCAAAATTAAAATTTTGGTGTTTCGATTCTAAATTGCTAATGCTGAATCCAAATCTGAAAACAGTTTTTGATTTTAAGGTTTTGTTGTTCATATATTGCATTAGCGGTCCACCCAAGATGTTCAGAAAAAGTTTTCATTTTTTTGCTTGTGGTCACATAATATATTATTATTATTACTACTATTAAAATTATTGATATTATTGCTATTATTATTATTATTATTATTGAATGAAAAGTCAATAACCGTATCCGTATTTGAAATAATAATAATTTTTTATTTTTGTTTATTTGCATAAGTTATTAATGTTTGAAACTAGTCTGAAATAAAAGTTTTTTCTTCAATTTCAACTTCTTTCTTAAACTAATGTCCACATGCATGGACTTGATCGTCCACATGCATGGGCTTGATCGTTCACATGCATGGACTTGATCGTCCACATGCATGGACTTGATCGTCCACATGCATGGACTTGATCGTCCACATGCATGGACTTGATCATCCACATGCATGGACTTGATCGTCCACATGCATGGACTTGATCGTAAAAAGACTTCCAAAATCAAAAATAGCCCCGGGCCCCAAGAAGTCTTGTCACTGACATAAGTCAGTGACAAGACTTCTTGGGGCCACTGACATATATAAAAGATATATTAAGATACTAAATATGTTTTTAAAAATGTTGTTTTATTTGTTTGTTTGTTTGTTTGTTATTCGTGTATTATCTTTTATTTTATGATTTAAATTCAAAATGTTTATAAATCTAAAACCAGTTAGGAAAAAATTAATTTTATTTAAAAAAATAGTTACTCAAAAAAATTTTCGTAAACTTTTGGATATATTACACTATAATGTAGCGTAAAATGTTTTTTATTTTTATTTTTTATTTAACGTTATATTTTATTTAACGTTATTTTACTTTAACGCAACGTTTTGTTTAACGTTTATTTAACGAGTCACTTTATTTTGTATTTTAATTATTGACATTTTTATTTAAAGGGGCTTGGTGATAAGACTGATTTTGTCTTCATCTTGCCCCATGTATTTATATATTAGTATTAAACTTTTCTTATCGACGAAATACATAATAGTAATAAAAATCGTTTTTCAGACCGCTGTGCATATGTGTTTTTACGCTTTTACGAGTGTTTTATCGGATACGTGTTTCTTTACATACGTGTTTTTTCGCATACGTGTTTCTTCGCATACGTGTTTGGTATTGTGGTTTATCCTCCTCCGGCTAATTGCCATATAGAGGCCACATTACCAAGGTCCGCAAAGACAGGTTCGGCTCCCCAAGGAGCGTCATAACCCACTTTACGGACCAAGAGTAAAGTGAATTTAGGAAGAACGAAGATATGTTAGAGTGAAAGACAGAAGTAGTCGTGTTAGAAAGATAGCATAGAGAAAGCGGACAGGATTGCACTCGATGCTAGGAGGTGCAATAGGTTCGTATACGTGTTTTTTTAACTAAGCCATCATTGCCATAATTCTTCGACATGTCTTTTTTGAATTTACCGCATACGTGTTTCTAATACTAGTCGTTTGGTGCTTTCTGTTTATTTTTTTTTATTTTTATTTTTGCGTTTAATTTCCAAATTTAACTATTTTTTTCAAAAAATATATGCGTAATTTATGTTTTTGGGATTTTTGCTTATTTTTGTAGTGTTCGATTAATTTTAATTTTAACCTTTTATTTTAAATTAGACAATGAAATAATTATTTTACATTTTGTATATATATAGATATATATATATTTATATATATATATATATATATATATATATATATATATATATATATATATATATATATATATATATATATATATATATATATATATATATATATATATATATATATATATATATATATATATATATATATATATATATATATTATATATATATATATATATATGCATTAACCTAATATATGGAACTTTTCAGAAACAATGACATTATGAGTTGAGAGTTAATGTAGGTACTGCCAAACTTTGATATTATTGAGTATTTTTGAGGATCTTGGATAGAAAAATCAGATTCCAGATTGAATAAGAGTTTAAATTACTGCCAGGAATATTGATTTTTTTTTGTAATGTTTACGCAATCAAGTGAAAGTAAAACCTAACATTTTTTTTCACGTCCTCATATGTCTGCATATTTTTTCTGAAGATTCGTTTCATCGTTTTTATTTGCATTATTAATTCTTACGAAGTGGAGACGAATCATCGACCGTGCTACTAGGCACAGGTGATGGTTCATCGGTATCAGGCAGTCTTTTATTGAGAATGATACTAAACACAATAAAATAACAATTTTTAAAAATTCAAAGAATTTATTAAGATAATAAGTTTACAACGCTGCAAAAGTTCTCATTTGGAATATATCAGTGTAATAATTGTCGTAAATCTTATCGACTCAAATTTTTTTTGCAGCAGTTAGCCGCAACCTTCCAAATGTTTTTACCGGCAAAATGTTCTGTCTTCCTCCACGCCTTTCTATTCCATCCTCTACGCCTTTCTATTGGCAGCCACTCCCAGAGTTTTTTTCGGTGACAAAATGTTTGATCCGCCTCTAAAAATTTTTTTTTGATGCAAAGTGATTTTGGGGCACCTCCATTGGCTTCTGCCTTCAAACTGGCTGCAGCCGCTATAATGAAAGCGGATTTTTTGACTTCAGTTGGTGAGAGTAATAAAAAACATTTTCACGTTGTTTTTTAAGTTAACAAGCAATTTAAATATTAATGAGGAGTAAATATTAAAAAATTGACATCAAAGTTGCGTTTTATATATGATTTATTGCAAAACTTTTGATTATTCAATAAAAGTTTTAATATTGTTAGAATTTTTGTTTATCGAATAAAATTAAAAAAAAAAAAAATCTGCAGTTTCATATTCAATAAAAATGTTAAAAACTTAAAGTTTCATCTCCTTTGCCGTTGACTATAAAATCAACAAAAAAAAGTTTTGATAAATAATTAAATTGCCAGTTTATAATCAAAATTTTATACTTCGTCGCCCACCCATGAAAACATTAATATCACCACCATAACTTTAAATTTTTAGCTTTAATCTTTAGATATTGTAAAAATAATTCAAAATTACAACATCTCCCAGACAGCAAGCTTACATTGGCCCAATGTAAGTTTGAACATTAGCAAATTTATTCCGTTGGGCCAACATTTAGCCAATGTTTTTTTTTGGCGTATAATTTTCAATTCTGCTAATCGGTTTATTGCAAATATCGTACTATATTGGGCCAACATTTACCCAATGTTTTTTTTTTTTTGGCGTAATATTGCAATTCTACAAATTAATTTTTTGCGATTAACTGCAAAAAACCGATTTGTAGAAATGCAATGTTACACCGAAAAAGAAAAAAAAAAACATTGGCTAAATATTGATAATATTGCTAAATGTACGATCATTATCTTACTACGTTGGGCCAACATTTGGCCAATGTAGTTTAGGTTTAATATTTTGCTGTTCTTACATTCATGCCGTAACCAATATTTGGCCAATGTAGTTGCGGATTAGTATATATTTTTAAATTTATTGCAAAACATTTTTAAAAAAAGGTATCGCTTGATAGAATAAAAAAAGATTTTGATATTATCTTTCCATTTTTTAAAATTATAAAAATAAAAAAAAGAAGCTATATTTGTTAATCTTAAAAGAATCTAAGAATCTTAAAAGGTTCCTTATAAAAAAAAAACTTCAAAAGATTGTCGCGACTTAATAATTTGTTTTTTTTAAATAATGAAATATTGGTTAACATTTAAATAATATGCTTATAACATTTTTTACTACAATCTAAGTTATCAATATAATAATAAAGGCAATAATCAAACTATTTTTGCGTAAAAGTTATTTTTTTAAAACCTATTGCTGTATTGGCATTTCAAATGTTTGATTTATTTAATAATCTTTATTAAATAAATCAAATACTTCAAATGTTCGATTTATTTAAGGTGGTAGACCACTATTTAAAATCAAAAAAATCATTTTTTCAATTATAATTTTTTTAAGTAATATAGCTATTGTAAATTACGAATTTCAAGTTAGTTTTATGAAAAAAAAATAGCTAACGCCATTGAAAACTTTTTTTTAATAAAGCGGTATAAGTAAATTTCTTTTTTTTCCATAGCATATCTTTGTTTATTCCGTTGCTCTACAACTAAAAAGTAAATTGTATCATAATTTTAGTATATATTTTTAATATAAAATACCAGATGTGGAGATTGCAACTATAAAACTACTTTTTGTTTATTGATTAATACTTTTGGTGCATCAGGCTAAATGAGTGTTATTAAAATTTCTAACTATAGTTGCTGTTTTCTGTATCACTCTACATTTATCACTTTAAGTAAATAATATTAGTAATGGAAAGTAATGGAAAAAAAGAAAGAAAAAAGAAATAAAACAAGGCATAGTAAAATATTTATTTAAAATTTTTAAAGAAAACCAAAATCAATCAACAAACAATGCAGCTGAAAAAATAGTATCTAATTTGAACTAAAATTTGAATGTAGCATAGCAAAAAAAAAAATGTAACTAGACATGGTACATCCAGATCCAGCAGAAAATAATGTGTAAAAATTTTAGATAATAGTTTTGTAAATAAAAATAACAGTTCTGCTAATTACGATCAGTACAATGTTACAAATGACTGATAATATTTATGAACACCAACATATGAGATGGAATAATGGCTACCATTATTTGCAATCAAAAACTTCCTAAAATGTAACGTTTAAACTATAGATTTTTATGATGCTCAAAACAATATGGCTTATAAAACTCCTAATTTTATTCAGAAGTTTTATTCTACCAAAATTATAAACAAACCAGCATCAATGAATTTTTAATGTTTATTTATGTACAATATTAGTTTTTTGAGAAATGGGTAAAGAATACTGTAGTATTAAAAAGTTTTGTGGTTTTATGAACATGTTTGAACCATTAAGAAAGTTTTTAACTAGTTAAACAAAAAAATTATAGCAGTTGCATAGCTAAAGCTAGCATGAATGTCGCAGCGAAGAAGCTCTGAAACTAAGTTTATATTCTGAAAATAAAACTATAATAAGAACACAGTAGTTAATAAGGATATTTCTTATGGTGCACAACAGTTTTAGTTTATATATATTTTTCTATTTTTTTATGTATTTAGTTTATTTATATATACTTGATATTTATTTACTAGTAATAACTATTGGCATAAAATTGATAGGAGTTTTTATTTGAAACTAAATTACAAATCAAAAGTGAGACTTTTTTTTAAATGAAATCTAACTTTAAAAGTATTAATGCCTGGTAATAAAACCTGTCTTTTAAAACAATTTTTTTATAATTTTTCTACTTTTACTCCACAACACTTTTAATATAAGTTAATATTTGTCAATAAGCTTTTTACGTGGGTTTTTAATATTTGTTTGAAAATTTTTTTGCTTTTTTTTTGTTTAAATATGTTTTTCTCAGATCTCTAAAATTCACGACTTTGCGGTGAATATCTCAAAATTATTCTAATCAATTTCCATGAAATTTTCAGAAGCTATTCCATTTGTTGTTATGGATGTCCCCTACCACATTTATGACAATACGATAATGCAATTCAAAGATATTAAACCCCAAATATCGCCAAAAATGCCTTACTTTTTGATCGTCAAGTGTTTTTCTTGTAAAAAAAAATCTGTTTAGTAAATTTTCTTGATTCTGGTACAGGATCTTCTTTATTGTATTAAAAGTCAATTTAGAAAATTTCAAGTTAATAGCTTCAATAGAGATAATCACCGCAAAGAAATGATGATATTTTTGGGTTTCTGGGACCAACTTTCTGAAAACAAAACAAATTTTTTGGCCTTTTTTTTTTTAATTTTGTCATTCAAGAGTGAATTTTAGTCAATTTAGATGTAAAAAATATCTAAAATGTAATTTTTGAAGGATTTGATTTAATTAGTGGTCTACCACCTTAATAAAGAAGACATTTTAAACGCCTTCTTTATTAAATATATCAAACATTTGAAATGTCATACAGTGATAAGTATTGAATAAAAAAAAAATATATTTATAATTTATTTATAATAGTTTAGGGCGCTACTCAACTTCCCCTTATGATTGATTTTTATAGAGTACATTATACTGACAATTAGGAATCGGCGCAATTAAATGTACATGATTTGGGTCAGGGTATGGTTGGGGCAGGAAATCAATAAGAAATGCGTTTTAAATTGAAGCATCGATAGAAACCAGGTCTTTTTAAGCTTGTTATTGAAAAAGAATTTTATCATAACCGAGTATGATAAAGATGACTAATATTAGAGTTTTTTATGTGGATTTTTATACTTTAACATCAAATTAGAGTACTTTCCTCAAGTTTTCAGACCTATGTTTTTATATTATTTAGAATCAGTAAAATGTACTCTATAAAAATCATTCATAAAAACAGAGGGGGAGGGGGAAAGTTGAGTAGCGCCGAGCTTTCTAATATTGCCAGACATTTTATTTTAAGACCAATGACTAGTCTATAATAATTGGTTGAACTATAAGATCAAATCAATAAATAATCATTAAAAACAACTAAAATAAAAAAATTCAATTTAAATCATAATTTTTATTTGTCTGATTTAAATCATGATTTATATTGAAACAACCCTTTATATATTCCATCTTTCTGAGGCAGAGGGACATAATTTTTGGTTTTATTATTTTTTATTTTAACATCTCTGGATATTGTTTATATTTAGTTTGTGTACAACAGTTGACTGTTGTACACAAACTAAATATAAACAATATCCAGAGATGTTAAAATAAAAAATAATAAAACCTAAATATAAACTCGAAGCTTATACATTAACTTTAGTTATAACTTAATTATTAATGATTTAATTTATAGTTTTTTATAGTAATGCAAGATTGAACTTAGCAGAAAGCTTAACTTCTGCTCTGGAGACAAAAAAGGAAGGCAGCAAAAATGATCAGCCAAAATAAAGATTTAAGAGACAAAAAATTGTGTATATCTTGGTGTAGATGATTTATCCTCAGTTTCTTATAATAATAAAAAAAAAATATTATTAAACTCTGGGATTTACCAGTAGCTCCAAACTCTTTGCAGAAGTTCAATGTTTGCTCTGAGAAGTTGAATGAACAAAATTTATTAAATGGTAAGTTTTTATATAAAAGTTTTTATGTCTGACGATTGAAAATCTTTATTCATAGCTTTAACTTTTACAATTTTTAAAGACTTTTTTATATATTACAGTCAAAAAGTCAGAATGTTAACTAACATTTTATTGTGCAATAATCAACATATCAAAGCTTACACCAACTTTTAAATCCATTTGAAATCAACTGTTGAACAAAACAACAGAGTATTCATATAAGTTTAAAGCTTTACCCAGTTGCTGATGGTTCATTATTTTTCATTATACAAACGTTTATTTAAATTTATCAAATAGTTGAAGATAATACAATATTTTTATAGATGATATTATTTTTAAAAACTGTATTATTAAAATTCAGAACTAAAATATGTAAAAAAATTATTTAAAAACATTGGACAAGGTCCATACTGTAACTGGAAAATCTGGAAAATTTGTTAATTTTGGCTAAAGTTGTGGAAAACCTGGAAAAGTCAGGGAATTTTTTCTTTAGATAGTCATGAAAAACTCAGTCATTCTGATTGAGAAGTTACTCAGCTACTTTGTTATTGTTGTTCAGCTACTTTGTTAAGTTACTTGTTTCACAATTGAACGCTGTATTTTGAAAACGTGACGAGTCACACTTTTTTCAAAAGTGAGGTTATTTGAAAAAAATATTATTGATTTTTCACTCTCCAATAAAATATTAATTTTGTGACTCGTCACATTTTAAAAATACAGCGTTCAATTAAGCTATTATGTTTTTTTTAATACTACCCATTTATTTTTTCTGAAACTTACGTTTTTCTTAGTGTTCATTCTTATTCATCCTTAATAATAATATTCATACTAACATGTGTAATAAGATCCATGCTAATATCCAACTTAACTAATGGCTAAGTTTTATATGTTTTGTAATTCAAAGCATGTACAAACTTAGCATTTCCATTGCACTAGAAAAACTATTGTTAATTATGGTCAGGAAAATTCATCTGATTTTTGAAAAAAATCACTAAATTTTATATAAATAGTTGGCTACGAACCCTGTTTAAAAAACATTGTTTTACATGGTTAGCACGGATCCTTATAAGGCTACCTAACTGTCCCAAGAACGCCACTTATACGGAAAGTTTGCGTGCACATTAAGGTACCCTGTGATGCAAATTTTGAAATCATTTAATTTTGTCAGCAAAAAATAATTTAATTTGAATGTTCAAATTAAGTCAAATTTTGACTTCATAGTGCGCCAATAAAAACACTTTTAGAATTTAAACCACTTAATATAATTTGATAAAAATTGATGCAAATGTAGCCAATTGTCACACCAAACTCTGGACAGAATTTCAGCCTGATTGGATAACTGGTGTAGGATTTATTGCAGTTTTAGTTAACGTTTTGTCACTTTTATGCTACTTATACCTCAAAGCGTTACCGATTATTTTGAAATTCGGTCTCTATTTATAAAATAACGGTTACATGAGTGTTCTAGTATGTAATACCAATAATTTTTATTATAATTATTTTATCGGTACATGTACAGTTTTCTTTTTATAGACCAAAATAGTGATTTTCTACTTAAAGCGTGATTTAAATAGTCTTATGCTAATAGTGTTGACACTGCCTTACTGTACGATTCGAGTTACTTCAGAACAGCTCTTTTTATAAAAATATTACTGCCGTAAAATATCACTTTCAAATAAGAAAATAGTTAAACAAATAATAATGACAATAAAAATTACTTGTTTGATCACCCTTTTGTCCTACATTTACACTATTTGGTACCTCCGTGTGAATAACAACTGGACGAGGTAACTTAGGCAACTTTCTAAAATAATTGCCTATATTTCTAAAACAAAAGGTCCTTGCAAAAAAAAAGTTGAGAAGGACACCTAGCCTCTCCGGCCTTGACGGCCATGTATGCTTTGCTTGAATATACCAACATTTCCTTAGGTATAAACTGCTGCCAAAAAAAAAAGCTAAAAAAAAGTGCAAAACCTGGTCAAAGGACAACCAGTTAGTAAAACAAAAATAAAGTAGATCTCATAAAATATTTTGTATTGACCTCCTTAAATACATTTACTTTTAAAATGAAGTGAAAACTATAATGAAGTGAAAACTATAATGAAGTGAAAACTATATAAACCCTATTTTTTACATTGTATTACCATCAAATGTCTAATTACATTTTAAGAAATGTTTTTTTGATTTTCTCCACCAAAAGATTATTAATAAATAGCTCAATGTACTTTTTAATATGAATACTCTATAATACTACTTTTAAAGATTGTGAAAATATTTATTATACTTTTAAAGATAGTGAAAATATTAATTATATTATTTATTATATTTTTTCAGTGAAATTCGGCTGAAGGATGTATCCAAAGCAAGCCTTGACAACTGTAGCATATCCATATTTTTAAGAAGCTTCCTCCATTCATTTCCCTCAAACTGGCCCCGCGATACAGGCTTAGTTAAATGTGGAGGGTGGCTGGCCTCCTAACAGCTTCTATCCAAGCAGTTTTAAGGATCTTGAAAAGATCCTTAAAACTGAGAACATGTCCAAAATCAGAATATTGACAGGCGCGCAGATGATTGGCTTTCGAATGACATTGCCAAACAGCTTTGCATTAGCAACAACCCCACCTCAAGTCTGAAAAGACTCAAGGTTTTAATTAATTGAGTCCAGTGTTTGCAAGTTTCCAGATTTGGCAAGACAATTGGATTTGATATCACACCAGGTGCAACGGTGCATAATTGAATGAGTTTGAAGATCACAAATTATATTTGCAACTTTTACAGGGGTGGGACCGCAAAATGTGAACACTTTTCTGATTGTAATAATTAATTTTCTGTTAAATATGAACTATTTTAAATGTTCAATTTTACCTCCTTGATTCTCGTAGATCATTTTACAACGTTTAGACCAACTCTTTAGACACTTTCTGATGAGTGAGAGAGGGATGTTCTTCCATATGTCAATAATGTGGCGTTTCAAGCCGTCGATTGACTTTACTTTTCGATCTTTTAACTTTTCAAGCATATATCCCCAAATACAAAAGTCCATTGGAGCGTTATCTGGACTAAATGGTGTCCACATTTCAGGTGGAATGAATTTGATTCTATTGTTGTTTAAAAATGAAATTGTCTTTTTAGATGTATGGCTCGGCGCCGAGTCTTGTTGGAATATGAAATCTTTTTTAGGATATAAACGCTTGCAATCTTCACTGAAAAATGGTTTTAAAATGTTATCAATATAACAATCTGCATTAATTTTAACACCTTGTTTAACAAATTTAAGTTTTGTGGTTCCATTATAACAAATTCCGCCCCATACCATTATTGCCTTCGAAAAACTTTTAGGTCTTGTTTTAAACTTTTTGTGAATGTTTTTTCTATCTCTACTATAATAATAATCATTTTCTTGATTATAATTTGAAATGTAGAATAGTTTCTTGTCTGTTGTTATTATTTTTCGCCAATTTCTCTTTATAAAATTTGATAAACGAGCAGATCTTTGAAACCTCTTTTCTTTAGCAGCCGGAGACAAATCATGAACTTTTTGCTTTTTGAATTTGTGTAATTTGAATCTTTTTTTGATATAGTTGTTAATTGTTCTTCTGCACACACCAAACAATCGTGCAAGATGTGAAATTGATGGGCATGAGTCTTTTAAAACCAATCTTTTGAGTTTTTGAATTTGAGTACTTGAGAGCTTTAATGGCGGCACGTGGCGTTTCTTCTTTATTTGATTATTTGCAATTTTTTGGTGGTCTAAAGTAATCTCATTCTTTAACTTACTTATATAACCAATTGATACATCGATTCCTTCTTTGTTTAATATGGTTTTGATTCGTCTGTAACTAATTTTATCCATGATCATTGAAATTATACGGCTTTTTGGAATTAATTTATATTTTGAAGACGGCATGTTTAAAAGTGTTGCGACTTTGTTTACATATTCATTAGTACTTTGTCTTTCGTTTTTTATCAAATAAACTCAACTACATCTAACGAGAAAATAGTTATAATAAAACAAAAACGTTCACATTTTGCGGTCCCACCCCTGTATATCACAAGCCAAAATTAGTTTAACTCCATTTGCAATAATCAGTGAACAGATTTGTTCAATATTGGAGTGTGTTTCTGGCAAATCTTCTGAAACTCCAACATTAATTTGTCTCTTGACTCCAGTGTCTTTACCAGTCCTTTGAGTTGAGAGGTTGTTGGTGTGGTGGGCTGGTTTCATCCCTTAACGCAGTATCAACAATGCTTAGGAAAACTTGAGAAAACCTTTGCCACCATCAATTCCAAGCTTAACAAAATAGCCACCAGAAATTTTGTTGGACTGAACAACATGATTCACAAGACTTGATAAGTCATTGCAGTGAGCAACCACATGAACTGTACAAATCTGTTTTTTCGTCTGTGATTTTTAAGTCGCTGCAAGTGAAGAAGTCGCTCATTTGTTGACCTAGTCTTAGAAAGTTCATGTAGAAATTTCGCTCTACCATCTTGCTGCTTAATGTTTTGTTTACAGTTCTAACAGGTTTCTTTAATCTGTTGTTTAACAGGCCTGTATTTAATTGCACATTTACAAGGGCTATAGTGGTCACTTTCAGAGCACTTAATGGTGTTTGCGCACTACTTTGATTTAAAACCAAACATACATAATTTTTAGTTACAATAAACTTTGTTTAGTAAGTTTGTGTAAAACTTTCAAATTATTCGTTTTTAAAGAAATTAGAAACTTGTCAAAAATATACTTCTTGAATCTATCTAGTGTTATTTCTTAATAGTCAAGACTTTATTTCAATATAATTGTTAAAATTATTTAAATATAAATATTTACCAGGGGTAACTGTAAGTGGAGGCCCGCTAGACTCTTTAGCCAGTAGAATAGTTCCTTCCGGAGATAATTCTTTATTGGAAATAACTCGAGATGCGATTTGTTTGGATGATTTGGCTGCTAAAGATTGAATCTTTTCCCTCAAGATTGAGAGTATTGGTGGGGCAAACCTTTTCCTAAAGTTCTGAGACATTTGCTGCAGCGCACCTTTGGTTTTTTCTCAATAGTGGTTTGCTCTATAACAGTATGTTTTTCTTGCAACTTTGAACAACCAATTCGGCATATTAGGCAACAACACATCGTGCCTCTTGTTTTAGGTCTCACTTGTATTGACTTAAAATCAAACAAAGGAGGGAGTGCAACTTCTTTCCCCTCTTGTTTTATGCGCAAAATAATTCTACACGATTCACAGAATACTTTTGGTACCCAACTATCACTGATATTGATCTTGGTCTTGTACAGTTAACATATCGGATCTGCTTGAAATGTAGTAAGCTATCTTAAACATTTTTTCAGACAGAGCAAGCACACAAACTTTTGATTTCCATTATGATTCTTTGCTTGATTTAGCATCGTGGCAATTCACTAAATTTGGCTTCACTAAATCAAGTTCTGCCTTTTACAAAATTTGACCTAAATTTATATTTGATAACAATCCACTTAACATAGTAACACATATTATTAATTAAAACTATTAAAATAAAGGAAATATTTACTTGATTTAATTGAGGTAATATTAAAATACAAGGAAGTAATTCTTGAGTAGTTCTTTCCTTACTAGGAAACAATTGTTTAAACTATTTACTTGTAAGGAAATTACATTATTGATAATTGTCACACTTATTAAACTAATGATACTTGTCACATGGTTTGTTTTATTTCAAAACAACGCCTTAACCTAATCAGTTATTAAGTTAGATAAATTTTCCTCCAACTGGCCCTCCAAACTTTGTATTGGTCAGATATCTTAGTTAACTTATCTAAATTTTTTAAGTCAATTATTTTTGTCATGTAAAAAACATTTGGTACTTTCACAATTGTTCTATTTTCAGATAAATAAGTACTTTTATTTTCTATTTAGGTACCTCTAGAAATCCTTTTAAACCATTTTTTAGAAATTTTTTGCATTCTGGCAGTAGTTTCTACCTTAAGAAATGTTGGTATATTTAAGCAAAGCATGGCCGTCAAGGGTATATTTAAGCAACCCATGGCCTGCCCACTTTTTTTTGAGAGGACCTTTTGTTTTAAAAATATAGGCAATTATTTTAGAAATTATCGATTTTATTTTAGAAATTAAGGGGTTGACCCCTTCACTTTGAAGGCCATGTCAACACCATTCGCATAAGCCAATTCAAATCACGCTTTAGGTAGCAAATCACTATTTTGGTTTATAAAAGGAAAACTGTACATGTACCGATAAAATAATTATTACAAAAATTGTTGGTACCAACAATTTTTGTTATAATTAATTTATCGGTGTATGTACAGTTTTCCTTTTATAAACCAAAATAGTGATTTGCTACCTAAGGCGTGATTTGAATTGGCTTATGCGAATGGTGTAATACGTATTACGTAGTAGAACACTCATGTAACCGTTATTTTATAAATAGCGACCGAATTTCAAAATAATTTTGAAATTCGGTCGCTATTGACAAAACTTTAACTAAAACTGCAATAAATCCTACACCAGTCATCCAATCAGGCTGAAATTTTGTCCAGAGTTTGGTGTGACTATTGGCTACATTTTGGCGCAAATGCAGCCAATAGTCACACTAAACTCTGGACAAAATTTCAGCCTGATTGGATGACTGGTGTAGGATTTATTGCAGTTTTAGTTGAAGTTTTGTCAGCTTTTTGCTACCTATACCTCTAAATGTTACAGATTACTTTGAAATTCGGTCACTATATATAAAATAACGGTTACATGAGTGTTCTACTTTTTTATCAAATTATATTGAATGGTTCAAATTCAACAAGTGTTTTTATTGGCGCACTTTAAAGTCAAAATTTGACTTAATTTGAACATTCAAATTAAATTAATTTCCGCGGACAAAATTAAATGATTTCAAAATTTTCGTCACAGGGTACCTTGATGTGTACGCTAACTTCGTATAAGTGGCGTTCTTGGAACAGCTAGGTAGGCATTATAAGGATCCGTGCTAACCGTGAATATGATTTTTTTTGTTTTACAGTACAATCTGTATCTCAAACATTAACGAGAATTGTTTTGTGGCATTGCCAAAAATTGAATGCACACCTGCAAACTCCTTAATTCATAAAAATATTATGAATCCATTAGCAAGTAAATATTTTTATCATTAAAAATTTGCTCCTCTGTCTTTAATTTTATCTGTTTTGTTAGTGATTGTTGTATTTACTTTCATAAATTCTAAATATAATATATAATTAGTTGTATAGTTTCTTAAGAGTATTATTAACTTTATTGCTTCAAGATAAAGTTGTATCCTTGAAAGATATGCTGGTATTATTGACACAATGGGCAAGCATTGAAATAGAACTTGGTGAACTACAAAGCACATCAAATTCAATTATAAAAATTTGAGTAACAAAGGTATGCTAATTATTGTATTGCCTGAAAGAGTGTCATTGCCATTAAAAGCGAGAAATTAAGTACTCAATGTTGGGCCAATGCATCATCATGCATTGGCCCAATGTTGGGCCAATATTAGATGCTGTCTGGGCCGTTAATATCCATGAGAAATTAATGATGCTAATTTATTTAGATGTAGGCTTGACCTAAATTTTTTCAATTTCAAATATTTTTACTATAATTAGGCTTTTTGAAAAAAATTAATTTTTCGTAACAGAATTGAAAATAAAAAATCCACATTTTAATTTAGTTTAGTTAACTAATAAGCTATGAAGATTTTTTCAGTTATTTAAATTCTCGTGTTGTACGATATTTTTGCTACTTCGTTTTTTACAAATAATAGATTTTTACATCCCAGTAAGAAAATTCCTTTTAAATTTTTTATTCACTTGTGAAAATCTTATTTTTAATATTTTTTTGTCATGAGATTTTTACTCTCTACGTACTATTGTATTTTGCGACGACGTTATAATTTGTCATCATTATTGACTCTATAGAATTGACAAAATACAACCTGAGGTTAATATTTAAAAAATTTATAGCGGCGTAAAACGCTACAGGCGATAATGATTTTTGTTAATGTTATAAAATATTGCCAAAAGTTTCCTGCGATAAACTTTTACAGCCAAAAAGCTTAACGTCAAAAAATGACTGAGGGCCTACGGAAATTTTTGTTGAAGATTCAAAGATTTGGGTATTTATATATTGATAACTTTTGTTATGAATTTTTATTATTATTTTATTATTTTATTTTGTTATTATTTATTTTTTATTTTTGCCGTTTATTATTACAATAACTAAATATATTTTACAATTTTTTACATTAGTAACGACAGGACTTCTAGAAGATCATGAGGATCTTGTTATGAAGCCCTTTACAATATATGGTTAACTTTTAATAAAAATACAATGTCTGTTGTGAAATAATAATACACCTCTATGCAAAAATATTTAAAAACCAAGATAAAATGTTAAAAAGTCAAGATAAAATTTTAAACCAAATAATATACAAAATAAAACAACAACAAAAACAAAACAAAAAAAAAAGGCAATTAAAAATAAATCAAGATATTTTCAATTAAAAATATAATTTTTTTAAGTTTCTGTTTGAAGGAAGCAAAAGTCATTTGGGTTGAAAAATCAAAATTTGGTAAGACTATTTTGTTCCAGAGATAAGGACCTCGGTAAGAGACAAAAAACTGGTCTTTGCTTTTACTACAAAAAGGGACAATAAGACTGTTATTAATTCGAAAATTATATTTGTTTTTTAGGTTTCATACAATAAAAATTTTGTAATACATTTGGCGACAAATTTTCTTTACATTTAAACATGAAACATAAAATATTAAAGGCATTTAGTTGATATACATTTAAAATATTCATTTCTTTAAAAAGTTGTTTCGTGTGAAAAAACCGATTTTTAAAATTTATTACGCGAGTTGCGTGTTTCTGATGAAGGTAAAGAGATTTTAGCTTTGTTCTGTGAGTGCTTCCCCATATAATATTCGCGTAGTTTATATGACAATGTTTAAATGAATAATATAATTGTGTTAACTGGTGTTTACTTAATATATTTCTTGCTTTATGGAGAATTCCGATGGATCTAGCAATTTTGTTGGAGGTATTATCAATATGATTTCTCCAAGATAGGTTTTCATCAATATATACTCCAAGAAATTTAGTAACTTTTTCTCTTTTTATTATTATATTATCAATTAGAAGGTCTGGCATGATATGGGGCAGTTTCTGGTATTGTAAAGGTGGATAAAAAAGTGTCCATTTAGTTTTTTCTATATTTAGAGACAATCTATTTTGTTTAAACCAAACAGAAACTTTTTTTAATTCATTTGTCATATTTGTAAAAAGCATATTAATATCTTTATGAGACAAAAACAAATTTGTGTCTTCTGCAAAATTTAATGTTGTTAAATTTGATGATTTATGAAGATCATTTATGTATATTAAAAAAATTAGAGGACCAAGTATGGATCCTTGTGGAATACCACATGTTATATTCATTAATAGATGAGATATAGAATCTTTATTGTAAACAAACTTTTTACGGTTAGTAAGATAACTTTCAAACCATAATAAGGTTTTATCTTTAATACCATATGATATTAGTTTTTTTAACAGGATTTGATGATTGACGGTATCAAATGCCTTGGACAAATCAATAAACACTCCTAGTGTAAAACAAGAGTCTTTATTAATCTTTTACTCAAAAACACTTTGTTTTTGACAACCATTTATGTCTTGACAGTTTTATTGATCCGGACAATAGATTTCTAAAATTAATTTCAGCACATAGATATTTACATTGAATTGAAAATCATTTTATAATATTAAATTTATGACTGTAAAAATTTTTATCGGTTGCATATTACGCCGGTTAAAAGTTTTATACCATCGACCTCAACCTGATTACAACGACCTTTTGAACCTGATAACAAAAATGATTTTTGTAATTAGGTTGAAAAAAAGCACAGTATTCAAAATGTTTATTTTTGTAATGTTTGGTGTTGATAGACAATTTAGCTTACCTTCTCGCAATTGTGTAGCATCTGATAATATGAATACGCTAATTTAATATTATTATTAGTCGAGTTACGTCATTTTCTAGGCTTTTCTATTTTAAAGTAGTTTCTAGGCTTTTCTATAAGCGGTTTTTTTTTTTAATTTTATTTACTAACAACGCGTATTACGGGTTGCTTACTGCGAATACGCTAATTTAATATTATTAGTCGAATTACGTCATTTTCTAGGCTTTTCTATTTTAAAGTAGTTTCTAGGCTTTTCTATACGCGGTTTTTTTTTTTTAATTTTATTTACTAACGTTAGTAAGCAACCCATAATACGCGTTGTTATAACAACGCGTATTATGGGTTGCTTACTGCTAGTTAAAAATGATTAATAAGTAGCTTTCAATTTATATACGTGATTTGATTTCTCTTTAATGTTGTCAGGTCTTATATCCATTAGTTTTATATGTTTTTTACGTTTCATATGTTTTTTTTTTTTTGTTTTTTTTAATTATTTTTTTTTTTTTTTTGTTTACGCCGTAAAGAAACAAAAGTTGTTTTACATTTTATTACTTTGGTAAAAGTACTTTATTTAAATTTCGATAACTTTTGAATAAAATAACTTTTTTCGTGAGAAGTGGGAAGTGGTCATCGTAAATAAGTAAAAAGGTTCAAAATATTAAAAAAAAAAATTATTTCGGATAAACACCAGGAGAAACGTCAAGCAATTTTTAAAACAAATATTTTCTACCATTTACTGAATATTTTTAAAATAAAGAGACCATATATAGAACAAATATAGAAATAATTGACATGGAACAGACCTAACATCACTCAATTGTACGGGTCCGGATAGCTAGTTCATAATTTGTAGTTTAATGACGATGCTATTACTGTAATTATATGCCTACTAGTATATTATTATACAACATTCCCAACAAGTAATAAAAATGATTTTTTTTTTTTTAATAATTTATTTTCTGAGAACTTGTTTTAGTTTAAGGTGGTTCACCCCATTAATTTTGAAACTTTTTTAGAAAACACCAATTTTTAAATATTAATAATTTTAGTTCATAGAACATACTTTTTAGTTTTTTTTTAATAAAATAAATAAATAAGCAGAAATATGTGTACTTAAGCGATAAAAAATTTTGAGGCGCTTAGCAACGCCATAGCTACACAATTCTAAACAAGAAAATTTCAACTTGTTTAAGCTTCTGAACAACGATGACTTATTTAAAGTCAATCAAAAAAACAATTGATAAGTTCATCCCCGACGGGCATTTGTTTTTAAAAGTTACGTTCTAAATGTATTTTAAATGTTTTTTAAACGTCTTCTAAACATTCTTACTCAAAAAACGTTTAAAAGACATTTAAAATACATTTAGAACGTAACTTTTAAAAACAAATGCCCGTCGGGTCACTTTACTTTTAATAATGAAACTTACATTTAAAAATTACTTGAAATTATGTTTTAAAAACTAGCTTCAGTCACAACATTGAATTATCAAATTTACATTGTTGGCAATAACTAACAAATAACTTTTATTCTTATAAAACTAAATTGAGAAACTATCAAACTATGATGTTGAAAATTATAATAGTGATAAAGATGATGCGATATATATATATACATATATATATATATATATATATATATATATATATATATATATATATATATATATATATATATATATATATATATATATATATATATATATATATATATATATATATATATATATATATATATATATATATATATATATCACTAACGCTTTCTTGCAAGGACTTTTTTAGCAAAATAAGTGTTGATTGCGGGGACCGGTTGCTTACGGAGACATAAGTCGGTCCCCATTAAATTCAGGCTTGATTTATAACTTCCGCGCAATTAAAAAGTCTCTGAATTATAATTGTATATAAAGTAGACCATCTATTATTGTTATTAAGTTAATATCCGTGGTTTAAATATTGTTTTTTATGAGTTATATGCTTTGCTGTTTTGGGTATGTATATTTAACAAAAAGCGAAGTCTATTGGTTTGTGCACTTACGGGGACAAACTAGAAAATGATTTTTTGCATGTATTATGCATATAATACATGCAAAAAATCATAAGAAACGATAATATTTTTTTCATTTTGTCATTGACTTTAGCTTCATATTATTAGGATTGATTTAAGTTGTTTTTGTATTTTGACTTTAAATATAACTACTCTACCCAGCAGGCACAATGACGTTGAAATAACGTTGAAACGACGTCGCAAACCGACCATATGCCACGTTGAAACAACGTTAAAATTTGGTTGAATTGGAAATAAAATCCGACGTCGAAAACTACGACGTTGAAACAACGTCGATGATTACGTCGTTTCAACGTTGATCTAACGTCTTATCGACTACATATCAACCATATTTCAACTTTGAATAGGTGATATATTCGATTGATACGTAGTTGATAAGACGTTAGAACAACGTTGAAACAACGTAAATTCAACGTTGATTTTTGTTTTTTATTATAGTTAAATCCAATTAACTAAAAAATTATCTCAACTTTAATTGCAATAAAATAACACAATAAAAAAGCAATAATTTGCGCAGAGGATATTATTCTTCACGTAAATTAATCAGATACAACTAAATTGCTTCAACGGACTTTATATACAATGCAAATAAAATAAAATGTTTGAAAAAAAAGTTTTATTTATCAGTAATATATTTATCAATTTATCAATAATAACTATTATCAGTAGTTCCAGAACAACTAGAAAAAAGTATGAATGTTATACATCGGGTAAACCGCCTTTTACGCGCCGACCACCACCATTTGATCTGTCGAGTGCGTATTTTAATAAAGTCATTATTCCTCTTCTTATTTCGGCAACTGTAGCAGTCACTTTAATTGACAAAACTCTCTCTATAAAAAAGGTATTGCCTGAGTAATTTGCATCAAACACATCAAAAAGTTAAAAATAAAATAGCATTAAAAAAACGAACTGTGATTTTTAAAAAATATATAATTTTACCCTTAACTTACAAGTAAATGTTTGTTCCTCTAAACTTCATCTTTACCGCCAGCCATGTTAAATTTTGATTATAAACCATTGGTCAGCAACCTGCATTATACATTGTTATTATTATTATAGTTACATTAAAAATTGATAAACATGTCTTTTACAAAAAACAAATTATTCTCAATGAAAAATTGCACAAACCGCAAAGGGTTCTTACCAAACCGTAATGCAAGTAAGAAAAAGATTTGATACAGGGGAAGAGTTTGGTCCAAGGAGACCACCTTATAAACGCAAGAAAACACCAAGAGCAAACAGAGTAATCAAAAATATCTGCCTGGAAAACAGAAAAAAAGCCACTAAGCTTATCCATGAAGCTGTAATTGTTGTGTCAGACCGGACCATTTGTAGAAAGATAAAAGAAGAGGGATTGATGTCCAGCCAAAAAAGTCAAAAATTTACAGAAAAATTTAAAAATATTAAAAATAATGTCAAAAATCTTATATTTATGCAAAATGGTGCAACTTGCCACACA